>DWOQ01000139.1:0-13793 GCA_018251115.1 Codatractus alcaeus
TAGGCGTGTAGGTTTCCTCACGATGTTTTCCTTCACCGCTAAGCAAGTGATAATTATTTTCTAATACGCACATAATTAATAAGGTATAATACCAATTAAATTAAAATAGCACCCTCTTCGAAGTCTCCTTTCCAAAAAAAAAAAAACTTCTAAATCTGTTCTTATAGGACGAATTTATAGAGTAAGAAAAACATAAAAAATAGTACTAATTTGAGAACCTACTCCTTTTTGAAGTAGATTGAAAGTACTTTCATAAAATTTTATACTCAACTTGACTCTATCGCAACACACATCTAGACAATGTCTAGTATTCATCCCTGATCAGGGTTTTGTAATAGTATTATAGAAAATTAACAAAGTCTCTATTAAATGTAGGTTTCAAACTCCATTCCGATATAAATAAGTTGCAAAATATAATAAGTATCTTATATTTTCAAATTATTGTCACATTTTGCAAAAAACAACCGTACATTAAGTTCAATACAGACATGACTCAAAGTTCAATTTCGTAAAATTGTCAACAAAAACTGCCACGTAACTGTTATGTTCATTTGAAAGCATCAATGAGAAAATATACGGAAAAAATGCCATTGTCATATTGCGAAGCTTAGTTTTAATGATTATATTGTCTTCGAAGATGTCATTCAACAGTTTTTTTTAGAAAAAATACCTACCATACGACCGTATCATGACCACGATGTAGATGAACATATTTTTGTCATATGTATTCAGTTCTAAGTGTTTAAATATTTTGTTAGGTGTTAACATTCGTTAAGTTCAACCAGGGAGGTACCACGCTACCCTTATAATCCCCCGTGAAGCAATTTTTATGTCTCGATTTGGAGAAGCGTGGTTGCCGGCTATACTTTAATACAATGCGAACATCATAGTCCTCAGGTGTAGCAACGCATCTGTGATCAAACTTAGGTATGATTTAACTATATTTAAGGATGTTTACTGATGTCCATGGGCGGCATTTACCACTTACCATCAGGTGGACTTGACTTGGTGAACTTTATATGATAAAAAAAATAATTATACTTAATACCTACTCTACTACTAACTATGAATAGCTCGATTTTAATTACACTATCATTATAAAGTTATAGATATTGTTTATTAATTTGAAAGCGCTCTCCAAAAGTAGTAGCCGGATTCAAAAACATATTTTTCAATCTAATTGTTCGTTTATTGAAGAACGTTTTAGGCAATAATTTATAAAGATCGTTATTTTAAAAAGGGAGGATCCAAGTTGTTCTTTTTCGCGTCGCCATTTAAGAGATCAATTAAATGTTTTCATGATTTACGCTGAAAGAATGGGGTAAGTGCTGTGCACACTGTTTTTAAAGGCGGGTGAAATCGTGCGGCATAATTAGTACGAATATAAAGAACATCACTTGACACAAAAGGTTTATAATAGTATGAGCTCCTTATGTACTAGACTAATAAGGGTTTCTTCATATACATCTGTAACCGAAACTATACTACAATGCCGATATACTTGTACGATAAGCTGTTTCTTTTAAGAAATTTAAGTAGTAATAGAGAATGTGGGTTTCTTTTTGATAAAACGTCAGTGCCGTCCTTGAAATCGGTGATGAACCTCTAATAAAACTGGGTTCCTAACTAAGATATGACTACAGGCAATTGCTATATTTTGCTACTTTTGAGGAGCTATGTTAGTTAGTTAGTTAGATAACTAAGTTAGAACGTCTTATCTAAGCGATTACGTCCTCGAATCATATAATCCGTCTCAGAATAGTTTTTAGATCTACCTGTTAAGGGCGCTTGTAGATAGTATTACGATGTCACAATATTTTTTCCATTTTGTTGGTAAATGTACATTATGTTGAATGTATGCACCTTGCTTTACAGCTTCTGTTAGTAGCCTCAGTGCTCGTCTCCTGTGTGTACGCGCGAGTATTCACATACCTCCGGCCGCTGGACTTGCAACCAGCTGCGACGGCCGGTCACGCGCAGCCTAGACTCGGGCTGGATTACCACCATATATCCGAAGACGAGCACGTCGATTATTACGTAAGTTGTTACTGTTTAAAATTTAAATTTTGTGGAGTATGGCTTCGATATGATAGGAAAATAATTGCAGAGTTGCTTACGCATAATTTGCGCGTTTACGTATGCTTTTGTGGCGTAACGAGAAAAGTTTAAGTGTGTGGTTTGTGTATTTATGTATGAGTGCACTATTATTTCCTCTAAAACATGTAGGTTTCAAATTCAAAGTCAAAATGTGCAATTTGGTTCCTTAAATAATTCTTCAATAGAGTATAATAATAAATTTTAGACACGATTATGATTTCTTAGAAACAGAAATGTTTTTCTTTAATTGTAATTTTATTTGACAAATTAAATTACATAACCTACCTAATAGAAAGTTCAAGGTTTTTTCAACCAGATGCTTTTATGATTTGTAAAATGAAAGTTTAAATATATAATATAAAACAGGCATTGCATAAACTCTATATAAAAATGACAAATATAAAATCAAAACAATGTGTGGACGCGGTGGGCAGTAGCATTATGTAGAATTAAATTACATATTCGAACGCAAGCCCTGGCCACTTGACCTCCGTTATCATGTTTCACTGCCTCCACGGCTCGTGTTACGGATCGTTTGCACTTTCATTTGCACTTTCGATGACATTAAACTACAGCGTTCTTCTTGAAATACTCTTTATGTAAATGTAATGAAGAGGTTTTATATATTTAGTCGCAGTAAACGTTTGAACTTTGGAATATGCGAATATGCTTCGTCACATGAAATCGACTTGACAAAGATTGTTCCTGTCTATTCGCTTTGCTCACTATAATCAATTTTACAAAATTACAATGGTGTAAAAGACAAATAAAGAACAATACATAATTACAATTGCTTAATATGTTAAACTGTGAACTGTCATAAAATCGTATTCGTTCTTGATAACGAATTGCGTTCTTTGAATTTCGTTTATTTCGTTAATAAGTATGTATATGCCTGGAACATTTTTATGTGGCACTGTTGGACACTGGTTTCTCCCCACAACTCGAGATGGCCTGGAGTCAATTTGTCCCTTGACTTATGTAAACAGAACCTTGGTTCCGGGATTAGAACCCCAGTCACAATTACAAAACTGCCATTATCGAAGACATACACGTATTAGTTATTAATTATCTCTTGCTTTACCTGTGAAGTAAAGACATCACTTAACGACAAAGACATTCTTAAAGACATCATAAGAAAAGATATTATTAGAGAGGCCATAAAATAAAACAGATTAACACACTGAGAACTACGTCCTAATTTTTTTTTATTTTGAGAGGATACGCAAGTACAGCGCAGATTGGTGAATTGCTATTTTGTTGATTGAGCGATGAACGATTGCACAAAGAATGAATGCATATTTGCTTTCTTTCATTTCTTCCTTATTTTTCTTTTTCTCTCTTTAATAGAATGTATCAATCAAAGTGGTGAGTCATTTTTGGATTATTCGATGCGGATTTCTTAATACAAAATCCATGAAACATTGTAATATATATCTATTATAGGTATCTCTGTTATTAGTATCTATGTATGTATATCCATTATTTACTTTTCCTCTTTAAAAAATTCTTAATTGAACATATATGGATCTGTGATACCAACAGGTCATATTTTCCATCTTGCGTCTTGTGTGTAATTCTTAGATAACTTGGACGTAACTAGGTAAACATTATAGTGTATTACTTCATTGGATATTAAATTTTTATTATATAAATATAATATAGTGTTTGTCTAAAGAAAGTATTATGTAAAGATTACCATGTGTGTCAAACTATTTTATACTAGTGATTGTTTTACAATGAATGTAATGAACGTTTATTAATACAAGTAAGTAAGAACAAACACAAGATTGTATGAGTTTAGAATTACTATATCAAGACAGAATAAAATAAATTTTACGCTAACAGGGTACCTCACCAAATATAATATGTATATAAATATCCATATAGCCATAGCCAAACGATATAAAATGTTTTCAATTTGCCCTTAAGGCCTGGAAGATTAAAACGACTCTTATACAAAGTTGTCTTTTCATACCGTGAAATAATTGTAATTAAACTAAAATAATTATAATTAAACTAATCGGCAGTTTTTTTGGAATTCTATTCAGACATTAATTAGTGTGATATAGGTTGAAATAGTTCACAATTTAATTAATAATTACAAGGAACTTAAATACACAAGAAATGTATTCACAATTACTGTTACTACATTCTTTCAAAGTTCTAATTGGTTTCTTCATAACGCTATGAAATACGTAATAGGTTCATTGAAGCGTGCCGCTAGTAGGAAAAAGAGCACATCCGTTTATGAATGAGCAGGAATTCACATACGGATCACTTCCTGCGATACGTTCCGACGTTCCGTTCGCTGACAAGTTCGTTACGCTTACAACTCGCTCCCAAGATGAAAGCGGAAGCGATTTTACTTTTATACTTTGAATAGTTTAGTAATGTGTTATATTGTAATGTAAAATCAAATGTACTTTGTACTTTTCCACGTACATATTAGGTATATGTTAAAGTACGTTGTATATATTTGCAGAGGAACACAATATTTTATTAGATCGTCCCTGGTTTTTTTGTACCGCCAACTTTCCTTGTTTTTACATTCAGTTCTTTAATTTCGACATAAAATAGAAAATAATTGTAATTTAATAATGCAGGCAACTATTACAGTTAGTAAAATAGACAATGTAAGTGAAAAATATGATATATTTTATAATGCTAGCTATTTTCACACATACCACATTTGGTATAGAATATACATATTATGCCTTCATTAGCTTTGTCGATATAGAGCAATATACCTTTATAATACTGGAATAATTAATAGATGAGGTCAAGTAGTTGGTTAATAAGTTCGAGTTTACTTACTTATTATATTCAAATAAAGTCAAATTATATTATGTATAACATAAATAACTGTTATATGATTTTCGATCAATAATGACATAGCTTTGAGGATTAAGGTAAAATGCTTCATCATCACTAAAACATTTGTGTTTCACTAATGTGCACAGTCTCTTGGTAGAGTAAGAAATTGAAACTTATACCATAGTGTAGAGTAAGTGTGGATTTAGGCCAAGTATACACTCCACACACTTTTGTAAACTTCTTTTTTATATAGGCATTATTGTAGATATTCTCACGATATTTTCTTTCTCTGTTAAAGTACGTGATAATTAAGGCAATGCACAAGTCAGTAAAGATGTTTATATTGTGTTATAGCATATACTTTAAGCTTACTTACGTATTGCAATATGTAGGTAAGCTTATGTTTGTATGTAAGCTTAAAGTAACATCCAAAGGAAAACAGACCATTCCGCTAAAGACTGAACCTTAAAATTCAAGAGGTGGTTGCATAAGCTTACATGACTTAAGTCGTTTCACTTCAAACGATGGTAGGCCGATTACAAACATGCTATTTTGTTTTTTGCGATTTGTCGTTTTCTTAATCAAGTATTGAATATTATGATATGACGAAAATGAAATAAAATAGCCTGAGAAATGGATTATAGAAATTATAATTTATTATTATAGATATTATATTATTATAGATATTAAATTGAATATTATAATTTAAAAGTATAATAATAATAAATATAAATGTTCATACAATTACATGTTGCTGCTATCAAATCTAATTTAAATAACTTTAAAATTATGATGTTAAATTTATATATGTATATACAAATGTTAATTAAAATTAGGGTATTACACATCAACGCTCATCACGCACATCAACATGTTGCAAAAAAAAGAAACAAAAATATAACCACGCACAAACGCAGCACTGCTAACGCTCTTATCAATTTTCCGGATGTCGTTACACTTACAAGCGCCATCGTTATTTGTATGTAATAAGCAATTTTATTCCATTACAGGCGTACCCGAAGTATGTGTTTAAGTACGGGGTGAACGACTTCCACACCGGCGACATCAAGACTCACCATGAGAGTCGTGATGGCGACGTAGTCAAAGGTATGAGACAATGGATATTATTCTCTTGCACGACCGGTTTTTACGATTACACAACAATGCAAGCAGACCTCACTTTATTTTCATTATTTTTTTTGTCATTAATGAAGTTTCCTTAATAGCTCAAGTTCATTAATATTTAATAATAGTTTTAAGTAGATACAAATGGAAAGTTGGCTTGCAATGTTTTTTTAGTTGAATGATATACATATCTATTAATAATAATATTAATAAAGGGTATCTACAGAATATAATTTTAAAAACAAAAATTGAAAGTTTTATATCAGCTTCGTTTAAATTTGACCAAACATGTATCAACACCACTTCCCATTGGGAAAGCGTGGTGGAGTACAAGGCTTCTCCTGGTTGTGCGGAGAGACCCGTGCCCCAGCAGGGAGATGTAAAAAGGGTTGCACCTGTGTTCAGTATTAGCGTATACCTGCATATCCACAAATATACTCAAAGAATCCATCCATCCATCTCTTAAAAGGTAACTGTGGGACATTTGTATTTCCTGTATCATCATCGACCATTTTTGTCCCACTGCTGGGCACAGCTCTCCTCTCAGAGTGAGAAGGGTTCAGGCAGTGATCCACCATGCTGGCCAAGTGCTAGTTGCCAGTCACATTATTCTCTAAGAATAGATAATCGCAGTAGATATGCAGAAGTTCTTCAGTAGATATTGCTGTTCATTTATTGGGTTAATTTCCTTAATCGTCTTCTATTTAGCTTTACACCGTATTAAATTAAAATTACATGAGCAATAATTAATATTACATAAACATGTAATGTACTGTAAACGTTTATAATTAAATTGTATGTTACCGTTTTGCAACGTTCCGACGCGCTCGTATGCATCAATCTGGCATCAATATTCATATTTAATGCAGCAGCGTTTTCTCTACTGCCTTCCGGGTATGGGTATTCCGGGTAACAGGTATGGTGCGATAGTTTAGCAGGAGGAGTTTTAGATGTGGTAAGAGTTTAGATAAAAGCAGTGATAGTCTAGTGGTTAAAAATTCGACCTCTCAAACGGGAAGGTTTGAAACCTCGGCCACCTTTGATTTTTTCGAAATTATGTACGTATTATGAATTAATAATCACTTGCTTAGTGGTGAGGGACAACATCGTGAGGAAACCTACACGCCTAACAGTTAAAAAAGTCCTCAAAGGTGTGTGAAGTCTGCCAATCCGCACTTGGCCAGCGTGGTGGACTGAGGCCTAAATCCGCAAACTCAATATAGAATAACATATTCTATAAAAAATTTTTTGCAACAATTTTATTTATTTAGAACTCATAAATCTAATATTGTGGTCTTATTTGTTAATACAGTTACATGCAAAAATTATTTGATTGATTAATTGCCTTTTTGTAAAAAAATCTATTGACATGCATAGTAAAGTTGTATTAACCCACTGGCTCATATTCAACTCTATATTAAAGTCTAGGACTCTGTAAGTTATGAATTTATTCCGTGACTAAAAAAATGTCACTAATTGCACCAATAGCTATGTATTTCTGGAGCTATAAGTAAATTTACGTAAACAAATATTATTTTAATTAATAACTAGCAGTTGCTAGAAGTTATATAGCGCTCAATAAAATAGTTTAATATGATGCTGGCCGTTTATCTGATGGTGAATGAAAAGTGTTTTTTTATTCCAGGTCAGTACACAGTGGTGGAGCCCGACGGTTCCATCCGCACAGTGGACTACACCGCTGACAAGCACAACGGGTTCAACGCCGTTGTCCACAAAACAGCGCCAATCTCCCCTCACGAAGCTGCTCATTTGTAACTTGATTAGCGAAAACGACATCTCTTTTTATGCTTTATACGTTATAAAACCAGGCTAAAGGATGGATGCTAAACAGTTTATTTTACACCTTAATATAGAACAAAATCGGGAGTTTCTGACATAGTTTTTCGAAATGACAACGAATTACATCGTTGAGTACGCACAAGTTTTAGGATAGAACTTCAGGATACAGTTTGGGGGTGCAACTGGATGTTAAGATGTATAGGTATTTAAATATTACGGGCATTTGGATATTACTGATAAACTTTCGCCTTTGGACCCCTACGTTTGGACACACCATAAATAAATTAAGAAAATGTAGAGTCGAAGCCAATTTAGGAGTTTGTTTGTTAATGTTCAGAATATTATGTTCTAAGTAATAAGATTTCAAATGTATTTAAATTAGTTATATGTATATGTTAATTTTCTTAAATAATGTAGGAAACCATTACATAAGTTTTTGAGTTGTTGTTAAATCGAAAAGCCGCAAAATTTTTAAATTTAAGCCATTTTCTTAAGATCTCGAGGTATTTGGAGTTAATCGTCGTGTTTTATTTATTTATTGTTAATATATTGTTATTCTACACGAGGTACCTGATCTTCGTCTACGGATGAAGTAACTATATTTTAGTAATAATATGTTATTAAATACTTTGTTGTTGCATTAAGGTCAATAAACTTGGCTACTTGGAAGCGTGTTTATTTTACTTATGGACTACTTTAAATCGTCATTTGCAACACGTTTTAATGTTTCGTACATTTCTCTACACACACATGAACCATATTGTTAGTTAAATTGTGAATGTTTTGGAATATAAGGATAGATAAGGACAATTAAAATTTCATCACAAAATATTTAATGAATATCGAAATTGAAACTCTTATTATATTTATTAAGTTAATCTAGTTCATGTACAGAACATTATTCTCAAAAATTCTGTATTATATTTTACCAAACGTATTATGCCCATGAAGTAGAAGAATTTTTGCATTAATTGCTTTGTTTTTAGCGTGAGGTGATTAAAAGCTCTTGCCTTGTCTCACAATTCCATTTATAAGCTTTTTCTTTGAATTCAAACGTATTTTTGTAATGTCGCACAATTATTTTAATTGTGCGGAAATAAAAAATAAAATGCTTAGTAATTTATAGAAATTCTTTAAACAAGGGTAAATTCAATCCATATCTGATTTTGAAATTCACAACCAAATATTCCAAATGATATATAAACTTTAATGGTAGGCAAGCGATAACAATTAATGCACCAAAAACGTTAAAAACAACCTACTTTAATCACAACAACATTACCTACGTAGATACCCTATTGGGTACCCTTGGGTGGTGATAATAATCTATCACAAAATCTTAATCACAATATATTTCCTACTAGAACTGAAGGAGCCTGCAGTATCTCTCGAACCCAAGGTCTTATGCCAATGAAATGAAAATGCGACCCTTTGGGAAGTATCCCCTTTTCAAGAAAAAAAAGGGTTTTTTAATCGGTTGATAAATCATGGAAATATGAGATAACACGCATGAATAAATTAATTAAATCGAAGGCAATTTAATTTTGCATTTATTAAAACAACTCTAAAATTATTCATCAGATCTTGATATTGTTAGGACCATAAGAAACGCACCAGCATTCGGCTAAAACAAATTCATAAACAGCGGTTTAGCCAGAAAAAAGTTCTAAGGTAACATATAACAAAACAATACCGTCGAATTGAGAATCTCCTACTTCTTGAAGACAGTTAAAAATAAAATACAACTGTAATTTAATATGCTACTGCCATCTTCAATTTAGTCGTAAAACTAACGATGTGCCTCTTAACTAGCGTTTGTGTTAATACAGTGTTTCTCCGTTAGAGGGAGCAACTGTTTGCCTCTTGCATTTTTATATGTGTTAAGCGCCATCTAGTGAACCGTCAATAACATTAATTGGTACACAAGTCGTTAAGGGCTAGAATAGTTGTTTATAAATCAAATATTATTTAATAAGAGATCTAAAACTTCGTTGATTTTCCCAAGTTTACATGTGTCACGATTTAAACAAGTCGGGTAGAGATAATTTATCCAAATAAAATAAGGTGTTAGAACTATTCGTGGCCCGACCACACCAACAACATCAACAATAACAACACTCAACTTTACCAGAGGTATTTCAGCACAGCCCAATAACTGTAGCTTTTGTGTTATGTATGAAGGATATGGTTAAGCAGAGATACTTATAAACGGCAATTACTCCTCTGGAGTAGCAAAGGAGTAGTCCGATCACAAGTAGGATTTATTACAGGTGTTCATGGGCGGCAGTGGCCTATTTTCATTACATAGACTAACGTTCATTTACTACTATGAACTACTTCTAAGGAACTGTATACAAAATAAATTGTTTGACTAAACATTTGTACACTTGCCTGAGCTTTATAATTAATTTCTGTTTCGTTTTCGCACTTCTTAACTTTGTTACTAGAACGATGTGAAGGAGAAGACAAATCATTTACGAAAACCAAGTTTTAGTTACTGAACCGCAATGGTCGAGTCCTTACATTCACGGCCACTACTGGGCTTTCAACAAAGATTTAAGTTAGTTATTGTGGGAACATACACATATTGCATATAAAGTCTTTGTATATTCGTCTTAAATACTTCCGTTCACATTGACCCTAACATGTTTACTATGTGAAAAATATGAACTATGCGTAGAGGCCCTTTATTATTTTATTGTTAAGTGTTTTATTACGAAAACTCCCAATGTAAAGCACTCTTTTCGGCAAGGTTAGTTATTGGAGGAAATTCTTTGCTGCATATTCACTAATATACAACAAATAAAGCGAAGACGGAATACTTAATATACTATATCTCGATTGGAGATTAAATCTAGAACCCTGAGTGATATACTGGTATAAACGCCAAATAATATTATACCAAATAGGAGCTAGCCCGCTGGATGTTTAGATGCCTGCTCTCTTCAGCTCTCAGCAGATGGATGAGCGGAATCAATTAGTGCTATTCTTGTGCGTGTGAATTATACAAACAAGAAAATAGTTTGTAAATTGTAATCCTATTAAGGAAAATCTAATTATATAAAGGAATGCCTGTGTCACTCAGATCATGATCAAGAATCAATTGACACCTCATTCATGAATACCGGATGAGTAGTTTGAGCACTATGGTGGAACATAAGTACTTACGTACAAACATAAATAGAGTGCTAAAATATAACTTTTATAGGATGGAATAATAATTAAGTCATGTAGCTTCAAGCTGATACGGCAGTACCATTCATACCAAAAAGACTCAAGCGAAATATCCTCAGGAAATTCACCTTACTTCCTTTTCCAAACAAACCAGAGATGGGGTCACCTACTTAAAATCAGTAGATCCGTTCGTTTGTTTGTCTATTTATAAAGTATTGTAAAAACCTTAACTTGTCAAGTATGACGAATTTATCTGCAGTTGAACAATGGTGGTATTGTTAGCGTCAGAGATGATATCACTGTGTGTAATTATGGGTGTTCATGATACTGATGTATATCATGTCATATAAATTGTAAGTTATAAATGTCCTCACAGTCCATCGGATGTTCAGTGTATACTGACATCTATGGATACATGTCACCGAAATATGACAGAAACTTCTAAGACGGACTAATGTTGATCAGTAATATACTGATCAGTAATATATTGATCAACATTAGTACGTACTGACCAGGTAGCTAAAGGACTGCCCACTTGATGTTAAGCGGATACTAAAACTCATGGATACATGTATCCGAAATCAAATACATCAGGACCTTCTTAAAGATGATGGTGCTACTCGTGAGAACTAAGTATTTGTGATGTAAGTATTTGAAGGTGGTACAACTGTTCGAGGTTTGACTCAGGAGGAACCATCGTCACAGTTATTTCTACCTTATAATACCAGTGTTGGGCTACTCTGGTCTGGTTTGAAGGGTGTGGTGAGGGCAACACGCTGACCGCATATTGGAGCTGTCAACATACTGGTATAACACGCGGAGGATTCCGAAATTGTACCTCGGTGGCCCAGCATCTAAATAATGAATTAAATTTTAGTTAATGTTTATGTTTTCGTCTTGCGTGTGTGCATAGCACCCAAAACACAAGGATCACGGTATAGGGCTATCTTGAAACGTCCTGTTTTACTTATACGAGGTATACCAGCACAATTTTCAGGAGTAAAAGCATATGTGGCCGATCTCAAGTTGAATTCTAATCATATTTAGAGTTGATTACGGATGTCGACAAGCCATTTTCCATCAAGTGGACAGCATGCTCATTTGCTTATCTTCATTTGCTATTAATGCAAACCTAAATAAATAATGACTTTGGGTGTTTATGTAATTATCTTTGTGTATATAACACAAACAATTTAATAATAATCAAACCTATTTAGCGTGGACTACGAACGTAGAAAGCGTAAAATGAAAGCGTTTAAGTAACCACTATATTAGATGTGTGTTATTTCCTAATTTCATAATACCACAAGTTAAACAGTTTAAGATATACCCAGCTATAGAAAAAAAAATCGATACGATAGCAATAAAAATTAAGGCTATATTATTCGGACTATGATTATGAGTCAATCGACGCATTATTAATTAAGATCCAGTAAAATACGAACATACATCCCACACATAAACAGAAAGGTGGCTATGTTTTCGCCACCTTTCTGTTTTCGCCGTAATTAGGTAAAAAGAGTTCTTAGATTGGCAACAAACTACGATATCTATGCAAGACATTGCTATGCCTACATCACACTTCCAGATAGGCTGGATATAAGCCCACAAGATAAATCCGTTCACACGCTAACGAGGGCACCTGTCCCATTATCTCTGTTGTAATGCAAGCTTTATAGCTACTAGAGTAGTAATGGCGTACGCCTTAGATGCTTATTAGTTCTATACAAGCTTACGGACATCTTCGACCGGGTTGAAACCTGCGCACGAGTTTTATTTGTTTTGCAAGATGTCTTGCAAGTGTCTTCACGTGTAAGAATCTTTGTGTTAATATAAAATTGATCACCCGCGTTTGACTTGCAGAGGGTCCCGGGTTCGATTCCCGACCAGTCAACATTTTAAAAGATGAATTTAGATATCTGTTCTGGATTCTCTTCTGAATATCCAGAATGTTTGTGTATTGCCTTTGTGTGTGCATTACACCTACGACACAGGGAATTCTAGTAGTGGGGCTATGAGTGTAGAAAATGGTTTTAAAAAGAAAACAAAGTGCATTTAGCCATTTCATCATAGAACAATTAACTCGTCGAAGTCGAAGAAGAAACAGAATATATTAATATGTTTTGACCCTGCTAATTAACATATAATGATCAGCGTTTCAATTAGATCTACTGCATCTCTCAACTTCTAAATCTTTTTAAAAGCATTGTACATAGCTCCCATAAAATCGGCTCCGTGTTGCAATAAAATCTACATGCTATTGTACCGTGCGAAACTTTTCTCAATTAGCTGCATACACCGCCCGCGCACCCGAGAAAATGATTTTCGGTTGGCCCCAAGGCTGGTACCGACAAATGAGGCCACGTATAAATGTCTGTACACCCTGCACTGTTGTATTTAGGGACTAAACTCTCAGCGAAACAGTCGGTTCTCCACACAGCATTTCTTTCGTCTGTTATTTAGTGTTACGTCAGAATGTGGTACAAATATGTGGTGTTCGCGGTTTCATTTAGTGCTGTGCAGGGGAGACCTAAAATAAATGCGGTCTACAGTCCCGATTACGACGCAGGATACCACGATTATTACGTAAGATTGTTACCAATTAACATTAGTCGTAAGTAGAAAATATTCATTACGCTTTCTAGTGTTGTGTTTTAGTGTAAATGTTATCTGTACAAAATATTTACAATATACATTAAAAATCCTATCAATTGAAGATAACGTAATAATAAGGCAAGATGTACCTTTTTATTGAAGACATTTTTTTGTATGGAATTCCA
>DWOQ01000140.1:0-13777 GCA_018251115.1 Codatractus alcaeus
GTGGCCGGGGCGACTGGCGTGGCGGGCGTGGCGGGCGTGGTGGCCGGGGTCGCTGGTGTGGCGGGCGTGGGAGTAGGCGTGAACGGAAAGTCAGGTGGGGAGGCGCTGGGCGGCCCGGTGCTGGAGTGCCGCGCGCCGCCGGTTAAGATGGAGCGAACGCCGCTGGTGAAGGCGGATGCGCCGCCTCCGGTCCCACACAAGGCGTCGTCCACTAGTCCTGTGCGTCGAAAAGTACGTTCAATGCAGACTAAGCATCCGCTCGATAGAGTATGGTTAAGAATATATTAAAATGTAGAGGTATTAGTCCGAACAGTACGAGAGATTTAACGTGGAACAGCAATGAAGTTGCAGTATATATGTGGACAGGGGGAGCGGCGCTACGCGTGCTGCTACTGCTCGTGGTCGGGCGCGGACAACTGGTGTCTGAAGCGGCATCTCAACACACATTTAAAGCCGTTCGCGTGCGCGCTGTGCGAGTACAAGGCGGCGCGCGCCGAGCGGCTCGCCACCCACGTGCACAAGGTGCACAACAAGAAGGCGTGCGCCAAGTGCCCCTTCCTCGCCGACGACCAGCACCAACTCGCACATCACCTGCGGGAAGTGCAGTGAGTATTTCTATTTCTAAATTATTTGAACACTTATTGCCCTAGACTTCATTTCTTCTCCCGCTTAATAAGATTTCGATTCTTACACAACATTCTAAAAGTCACGCTTTTTTTATTAACTTGACCTCTATCTATCTCTATCTATATAGATAGAAGACAGGTGAAGTGGTTGGGGACGGTCGAAGATATACATTTTCATGAATTTTTGGATCCCAAATACTCAACTTTTGAGGCGAGCTCCTAATGGGGCTCAAGCCTGGGGGGTGGGGAGGCTTTGATGGGGGAGTTAGCGATATGCTGATTACAAGAATATTATAAGGTTTATAAGTAAAGACATCTCTATAAAATTTTGGAACCCATCTCCTCAACCCTGATTAGGCAGGGGTAACGTAGGTAATACCATGTTTTTGTGCAATTCCTCATTTTGTTGCCGCAGAGGCTATGCTCGCTTAAACCATACGTTATTGGAGGCAACGGATTTCAAATAAACTTTACCACAACAAACGTTCACAAGAAAATATACGTTACGTATATCACTTCATTCTGCCTTTTGTCTTATGTCTTATGCCTTTTGGTATAAGGTTTTTAATCATTATACGTGAACTAAAAAATTTGGAGCCCTTTTTACAAAAAATGCGCGCACTTAGGAGTATGAAATATGGCACATTTATAGTTTATAGTAGAAGTGCAGAACGCTAATATTTTCAATAATAATGCTTATCAAGTACATTAAATCAATAAATAAAACATTACACACACTACCATCGTTTGAAACGCACGCACAGATACGCTGCCGACATAAGTACATATGTATATAGGTATATACTCTTTTGTTAATGGTTCAAGTCTGTGGTAGAATTAAAAAGAGCTTTTGCCAGGTTGTAGAACTCATCTAGTTCGACCGGGGAGGTACTACCACCCTCATAATCCTCCGTGAAACAATTTTTGTATTTCGGTTTGGAGAGGCGTGGTTGCCGGCTATACTTAAATAAGAGGCGAACATCTTAGTCCTCAGGGGTAGCAACGCATCTGTAATCTAACTTAGGCATGATTTTATTGTACTTAGGGATGATTACTGATGTCGATGGGCGGCATTGACCACTTACCATCAGGTGGAATGCATGCTCGGTTGTCATCTTTATACGATAAAAAAAATTGAAGTCTGAACTCCCTGCATGTCGATCCTTATGTAAATACATAATTCATCATCATCATTCATCATTTAAATATTCGCCGATATTTGTGTTTTCTGTACGACTAAATATTATAAAATCTATAGGGTTGTCTCAATACACGTTTTGACTTTGACAGCTGCTTCCTACCAATTATATTTTATTAATGCGACTTTCTAAATTTATTTTAAATTTACGAGTACGTTCTATCTTAATTTATTTTGAATTTACGTTTCTAAATACATTTTAATTTGCCGTCCTTCTAAATTTATTTTAAGAATAAATAATTTGATCGCAGGCGCCCATATAACTTTATCGTCGCCTAAACAACCACCGTTCTCATTTTACCTTACGCCTTACGCATACCTCTATCATGATTTTACTCTCATTTTACGATAACGGCGCACATAAATGTAATGTGTATGCGTATTTTACATAAACATCGACCGATTTGAAGCTTTTATAGCGGAATGGTATAGCGAGGTGTGTTCTCGAAACGTGTATGTCCATCATATGAAGGCTTTTTCTAATACATTGGGACCCTTAGAATTGGCTGTACCCGTTTTTATGTCCAACTGGTCCAGATGCGAGTCTTTCCAGACAAGTTGGGGAAGCCTGGAAAAAATAGCGTGCAACTACAGTGACACATTTGAGAAAATTAATTTTATGTAGTTACCGTGTTTTGTGTTCTTTTAAAAGACAAATCTATACCTTTGAACTTTACTGTAATGCTGAAAAGTTTATTTCTTTTTATGAACCTGTTAATCTCTGGGAATAATCTATTGAGATTAAAAATATATTTTTGAATTTAATAGACAATATAATAAAATGCCTATTAAAACTTTAAACTTTAAACTTTTAACCTATACTTTATGAAAATGATAATCTGGAACCGGTAATCCAGTTTGAACTGTCTATAGAAAGCGCTGTCTTATCCGCTAGTGATCAATAAACCTTTATTTTACCATGGAAAGAGTGAGAAAAGTGTTATGAAAATCTTTTTTACCGCGGATGAAACCACCTGGTATATCTAATTATATCAAATTATATCTTATATATAATTATATATATAAAATATTGCCTTATATATAATTATATATATAAAATATAATATTTTACGGGAACGTCTAGGAAATAAGTACTTTAACAATAACTCTAATAGAATAATGATTTTATATTTAAAATGTATGTTTTTTTTTTTTTTTTAATTTAGCTTATTTTCATTACGATTCATTTGGTTATTAAAGTATTGTACGTACGTATTATATCAATGTATTCACGTGAGTTTACACACGTGTTTCGCTTCGTTTCGATTCATTTTGTTTCGTTTGGTTCCGTTTCGTTATATCATCCCGTTCATATTATAAGCAAGTCTGCCTTGTTATATAACAGAATAATGAAAAAAGGTCCAAACCACGAATTTCCCACTATGATAAAATCATCGTGTAAGCGGGTACCTGGATCAATTAATATATTTTTGATAGTTCAAACCCAATCAAACTTTCCAACAGGAGCGGAGCCGCCTTCATTTTTCATACTAATTGTTGCTCTGTGTTATGCGCATCAAACTTTGTTTAATTACTCGGTGAAAAGTGCATTTAGTTTTGTTGGTAGTAGAATAAGCATTTCTGTTTATAATTTTCCAACTCTTTAAAGAATAAAGCTGCATTACTACTCCACAGTCGGTTTAAAACTTTAGATGTAGTTAAAACGCAAATGAACATGCAATTAGAGTTATAAACGGTTGCATTAATAGTAATTTAAATTTTCCGAACTTTATAATTCTCTTACCAAAATTTTATAGTATTTAAAGTACCCGTGATGGTGGTGGTATAGTGACCACGAACACACCACTTCTGTAATAAGAGCAGCATTATGCTCTTTTGTGATCTGATTTGGAGGATCTAAGACAGAAACATTGACAGGAGGCAATTTCTATTTAATCCTTAAGGGTAACATAATTTTGGCTGACTTTATGTATAAATCCATATCTGACTTGGGACGCTTAGAGATTTCCGCGAAAATAGGATTCTATTAAAATCATTAGAGACTTGTTCATTCTAATTATATTATATAATATTTAGATACTGATTATACATAACTAATGGCAGTGAAAAAAATCGGCCTCTCAAACGGGGGTCTAAGGTTCAAATTCCAGGAACGCACCTCTGATTTATCGAAATTATGTGCGCATTAGAAATTGTCACTTGGTCAGCGGTGAAGGAAAACATTGTGAGGAAACCGACACATCTAAGAGTGCTAAAAAAAGTTCTCAAAGTGTAAAGTCTACCAATCCGCACTTGTCCAGCGTGAGATAGAAATGGTTGTTGATGATGATGATACATAAATTCAAAGTGACTTAGGTCAATCTGATATACCTCATGGTTCATGATGATACACCATATACATGATGTGTATCAAAATTACTTAACTCAGTTTGATATACATCATAAGTAACTGTTGTAACTTTAATTTCAAAAGCCATTTAATTCATAATTCCAGGTTCTACTTCTAGAAGCTGGTCCGGAAGAGCCTGAAGTGACAAGCGTGCCAGCATTCCCGCCAGTTCTGGGCAGATCGAACATAGACTGGATGTACAGAACCCAGCCAGAAGAACTAACTTGCCGAGCACAAAGAGGGCAGACATGCGCTTGGTTAAGGTAAGCTAAAATATAGATCTAGATATACATGTATTCTTTCAGAAAGTATGTTCAACTATATTTCAGGCAAAAGGTTAGATTAACTACGATTTAATCCCGATATAAAGTGAGTAAACATTTTTAAAAGCTTTTCTCATACTTAGATTATATTACGCTGTGCAAAATTCTTCATACCAAGTAACCAATTTTACACATTATCAACTGTACTAATATATCAACACACGTGATTGATGACATGATAATTTATAAGTAAACTATATCTTAGCATAATATAAATTAATCTGTGAAAATTAAACATATTTATAAGCTTAACAGCATTTTTGGAGAAATATTGGAGATCCTCCGTGCAAGAATAAACTTTTACGATTTCGCGATTTCAGCGGTCGAGTAATGGGCGGATCCAGCGCCATAAATTATCTCGTATACATGAGAGGTAACAAACGTGACTACGATGACTGGGCAACCTTAGGAAATAATGGATGGAGCTATAAAGAAGTATCTACAAGCCTCTTTATTATACTCTACTTGAGATCTAAGATACAGATGTGATATATTACTACTTACATTTCAGGTGCTTCCATATTTAAGAGATCAGAATGTAACAGATATATCGAAGTTATAGATGAATATTACCATGGTTTGATGGTGCATTAAATGTCGAACGATTCTCATTTATCGATCAAAACGTTGTCATGTTGGTTAAAGCTTTTAATGAAAAAGGCTTAACACTAACTGAATTTATCAGCCGACAGCAGTTTAGGACGATGGTAACCCAGACAACGACTAAAGATGGCACGAGAGTGTCTAGCAATAGGGCTTTTATACGTCCAATAAGATACAAAAAATCAAATTTAGATATTATTACTGATGCTCTTGTAACTGGTGTCATAATTGAATCAAATGAAAAAGTTGCGTGCGGAGTAACTTACATAAAAACCAGAGTCGTAAAAAGAGTCTAAGTTAGAAAAGAAATAATAGTTAGCGCAGGCGCATTAAACTCTCCGAGGATACTAATTGTCGAGAATTGGGCCGAAAAAATATTTGGAATTTTTGAATATACCAGTATTTACAAATTTAAACTTAGGACATAACTTCCAAGATCATGCCACCACCGAATCAATATCAATCAAATTATTGATGAAACAAAACAATATTATAAGTCTAAGTGCAGAGACGGTGTATTAGCACAAAAAGGACCTTTGCGAATAACATCTTTTATAAGAACAAAATTCGACCAAGCTAAAACCGCACGCGATATACATACAGTTCCACTTCGACGAGCAAAATGTTAAAGAATTCTATTCCGACCCAACAACTTATTTAGCATCCGAAACACTACCATTTTCTTTTTATTATAGCATCAACGTTAGACCAATTCTTCTTACATCTCGAAGCAGAGGGTATCTCACTCTCAATAGAACCAATCCATTATTTGATCAGTCTCTCATATATCCTATATTTTTTACAAAAGAGGACATGGAAACGTTTATAGCTGCTCTTAAATACACCGTTACCTTAGAAGAAATACAACCCTTCGTAGAAAATGAAGATAAGTTTGTTCGACGCCCAGTACAAGCTTGCACGAATTATACTTGGGGAACCGATGGATATTTTAAATGTATGTTACATGTTACGGGTACTATATATCATCCTGTAGGTACAGGTAAAATGGGCCCTGATACAGATGAGAATGCCCTAGTCGCCCCAGATTGAACGTTTACGGAATTCGTCATTTACGAGTTGCTGATAATTCAATCATGCCTAACATCGTACGTGGTAATACAAATGCTCCGGCAATGATAATTGGAGAAAAAGTCTCAGATATAATGAAAGAAGATTGGAGGCAACTAGAAGGACATTAGTCAATTAGTTCAAATTTGTATATAACGCTAGGGACCTTAGGGGACCTATAATTAAAATTATATTTATTCTATGGATACATTTTTGAAATTGTTTTATTACCTGCATATTCTCGTCTATCTGTTAGGTACAGCAGTAAAGTGATTTAAAATTTATTCTATTTTTACTTTATTGCTATACACTTTTGGTAAGTCCTCATACATTTTAGAACAAGTAGCATTTGTATAGCAAGTATTTATAAATTTGTATTTGTAGAAAGCTCACAGTTTCCTGTCATCCTTCTTCTTGTGTCGGCCTACTTAATAATAAATGTTTTGTTTTTTTTGGTATCTAGTACTTGTTTTTATGTAATTCGTTTATGTATTTTTTTATTTGAATATTGTTTAGCCTAAAATGTGTAACTCTATGCATGTGTTTACGTTTTTATTGTTGTTTTTGGTTTGGGTATGTGTGTGTTTATAAATTTGTCTTTAAGTACAGGTGAATGTGTATCTATTACAAAATGGTTATAATTTTTATTTGTAATTAGTGTATTTATTGTATATTAATGTGCATTTATTAGAACTTTTTGTTCAGACATACTTTTGTTGATTATTTTATTTTGGTTTTCGGGATACCCAACCTTTCTGGCGAGTTTTATTTTTTTGTTCTATTCATATTACAACCCAGTCATCTTGACTGTGTAACAAGTTACGTGAGTTTATTATTCACAAAAATCCACTCAGGGACCATGTAGTGTGTATACGGAAACTCCGGAATCTCTAGTAGAACGCACAGATTTCCCTTGCGTGGGTAAACTTAGGCGCTTTTCACAGGAAGTAGGCCACATAGTTTGAATTGCCTTAGCAGGCACGACGAGCCACTATACGTTATCGTCTCTCCAGTGTCATATGTATGAAGAGAGTGATGAGACCCTCCACTCATTCACGCTCGCGGCTCTAAAGTTCTTTGACTTACAAGTTCGGCTATACGCAAGATCTAAAAGTGATAAAAACTTCTTATCATTTATTATTCTGTTAACCTCGAGCAGTTGTGCGTAACTTTGCAATTCATTGTGAAATAAAATCTGTATCACTAGAATATTCACGAAAATCAGAAATTAGGTCATTTCGTTTTACAAGTGTATATTTACTATAAAGTATTCCACTTATTGTAAAAGAACTTCTTCTTTTTCTATAGTCATTTTAATTTTAATTAATTTCATGTTTCGTATTAACTTCACCTTTTATTGGTTCATATTGTTACAATGGATACAGACGTTCTTAGAGTAGTACCATAACTTTAATAAAATATTTGCCAAACATAAAGGACACATTAAAGGTGTTTAAATGTATTCTTATTTAAATAGAATTGTATTCTTATTAAATAGAATATCTTCTATATTGGTATTTTTATTTATTAGTATAATTTGCCTTTGGTCACTACTTTGAGTTTGTGTTATTGTTTCGATTAGTGTATCTAATAGTAGATCTTTTAAACTTACGTAGTCAGTACTTGGTTCTTATGTATTATAATTATAGGTATCATGTGTCTTAGATTATTTATGTCTTGATGCCAGCAACACCACCGCACGCTTCGTAGATATATAATATATCGATAAAAAACGATATGAATAGTATTGTATGGTTTCAGAGGGAAGACGATGGGCGGTTCAAGCGCCATCAACTACTTGGTGTACATGAGAGGCGCACGTTTGGACTACGATACTTGGGCACAACTTGGAAACCCTGGATGGAGTTACCGAGACGTACGTGTTTCTATGAATCACACAATTATTATACTGATAGTTAAGATAAGATAGATAAGATTCTTTATGCGCTTTAAGTTTTATTATTTAATATTTCTATATAGTTCCAATAAACGCATTTCTCCAAAAGTAATTAAAAATCACAAAATGATATGTCATTGTTCAAAGATATAAAATTTTTAATGAAAAGTTATATTAATTTTAAATATTTTAATCCCAAATTCATTTTAATTTTCAGATCCTACCTTATTTCAAGAAGTCGGAAAACAACAGAGATGAAGAAGCTCACGATAAATACCACCATTCAGTAGGCGGTCCATTAAACGTCGAAAGATTTTCTTACATCGATGTGAACACGATGATGCTAGTGCAGGCATTTAAAGAAAAAGGTTTACCTATTACCGATTTCAACGGTGCCAATCAAATAGGAACTGAAATAGCTCAGTCCACTTCTAGAG
The DNA here is from genome assembly GCA_018251115.1 of Codatractus alcaeus. Lineage (NCBI taxonomy): Eukaryota > Metazoa > Arthropoda > Insecta > Lepidoptera > Hesperiidae > Codatractus > Codatractus alcaeus. The sequence goes on from DWOQ01000140.1 coordinate 8,503, forward strand.
ACGGAAGAAGAATGTCTACCAATGCTGCCTTCATAAGACCCATAAGACACCGTCGACCAAATCTACATGTCATGAGTGAAGCGTACACAACGAAAATCATCATTGACCCGGTGACCAAAGTCGCACATGGAGTACAGTTTATCAGAAATGGAGTTTACCACACAGTTTACGCCAGAAAAGAAGTTATTGTTAGCAGTGGAACTATTAATTCGCCAAAGTTACTTATGTTATCTGGAATCGGACATAAATATCATCTAGAAAGCTTAGGAATTAACGTACTTGCTGACCTTAAAGTAGGATACAATCTTCAAGACCATGTTACCACTGATAGTCTTATTCTTGGTTTATCTAATAAAACGTCTACAAGCGTAAGTACACAACAATTGTTACAGGAAGTTAATAATTATTATGTTAACAGACATGGTCCATTAGCTTCAACAAGTACTCTCAATGGCATTGCTTTCATAAAAACTAACTTAGCAACCGAAGATGCGCCTGATATTCAATTTCATTTTGACGGAAGGAACGTTGAAGACTTTTATTCTGATCCTGCAACTTATTTAGCAAGTAATATCTTTCCGCTTGCATTCTACAATGGTTTAGCTGCTAGACCATTACTTTTATCTCCAAAAAGTAGAGGATATGTAATGCTGAATCAAACTGATCCAATTTTCGGACCTCCTTTGATATATCCAAGATTTTTCACCGTTAAAGAAGATTTAGATACCTTAATAGCGGGAACACGTTTTGTATTAAGCTTGGAAGAAACGGATGCATTTAGGCAAAGTGGTGCAGCTTTTGTTAAATTACCACTTCAGGCCTGTCCATTTTTGTGGGGTTCAGATGAATATCTCAAATGTTTGTACACTCACTACACTTCAACCATCTATCATCCTGTAGGAACATGCAAGATGGGACCGTCATGGGACAGAGATGCCGTAGTTGATCCCAGGTTAAGAGTCTATGGGATAAAACACCTAAGAGTCATAGACGCCTCCATCATGCCTAAAATTGTAAGAGCTAACACAAATGCACCGACTATAATGATTGCAGAAAAAGCCTCTGATATGATCAAAGAAGATTGGCTATCATAAGTAATTCGAATAGAGTAATTGTAAATAAACTGTAGTTAAATAGTCAATGTAAAGTAAGAATAGGATACGTGGTTGTCGCAAATTAAAATAATTGCTATAATTGCTTTCTAGGCACTTTTTATACTTTTTTAAATGGATTTTTACTGCTAACATTGTTCATTTACAAGTGTTCATTCATTGTTCAAGTGACTGTTATCTGAAAAAAGTAATTCTCATTCATTTTTATCCTCGTTTTGTCTAAGAATTTAATTAGGTATCCCACCTAATTTGTTTGCATTTGTTATTTATAATACAATACATCATTTACTTTTCATTAAAAACAATAGAATACTACTCATATGTATATTATATATAATTGTAAATAATATAGCAATTCAGTGTAATTTTGTTTATAAATATTCTTCAAAACATTTCAAAATAAATAAGACATTAAAAAAAAATTCCGCTGTTTCCTTCACACGGTAGTTAATTTGCCAGCAATGAGGAAGTACGTTTGAGAAATGGGTACATATATTTATATATTTGGAATTTTACATTCGTCGGGCGCGAGTAACAAGAAAGTTTTGAACAAAGACCAACAGAATAATATCTCGCGCTGACTCATCTACAGTAAGATGCTGCGGATGGGGCCATTAAATCCACTATAGAGATCGATAGTAGCATTATAAATCTGTTTGTTTATTCATTTTAACGTGCTAATGTTTAAAGTAGCTGTCATTTTTGAACTTAACTCAAAGAACTTGATCATATAAAGAAGAAGGGTTTAAGCTGGGTCCGGTTACTGACCTCTATGTGTAGCATGCGGTGTCATACATGCGTTGCAAGGTTCTAAATTTTACGTAGGGAGAGTAGGGTGAGTGGAAGGGGACAGTGCTGTGGACAGATTTTAAACATAGATGGAACAGTATGGCATAAGTTGTAGAATATATTTTTAATTTCTGATTGTTTTCACCTGTCCAGTCCGATCCGGTTTTGTTCGTTCCGATCTTTGGATTTTGGATCACAATTAAAAAAATATCAAAATGATCAATTTTTGTATTTGATTTAGTTATGAATGGTTGTATATTTTTTGTGTGTGTTCGCAATAAAAAATGTTAATTATTGTAGAAGTACAGTGTTAATTATAATATTTGATTGGATGCATTCCATTTCTCAACAGTGCGCACGAGCCTCACCCTACAAATGTGACATGTAACAAATTGTCACTTTAAAAATATATTTATAATAAAACAAAAATTTAAGTTGAATATATATTAAAATTTTATATGTGTAACATAAGTAATATATTAGTTGATAATAGATTTTTCATACAAAAATAAATGTTTTAATCCCAAAAGCTTCATACTAGAATCCTTATAAACATTTTAAGAATATTGCTTCCAACAATTCATTGAAATCGCTGTTTTCGTGGCCGAACGGAAGACCCATCTGCCGTTTCTACACCCCCATTATCTGCCTCCATAAACCGCTGAGACGCAAACAATCTACAGCAGTCTCTATCCTCACTCTGAAATCACCACCACGTAATGACCTTCCTTTCCCCTCCCTCATCAACGAAGCCGCATACAAGTGGTCGCTATGCTGAACTGTTTGAGAGTTCTCGTATTAATGGCGATGGCGCACTTTACAACGCTTCAGACTTTAAACTTCATCAAAGTGTCATAAATAAGTGAAAGCTGTACGCAGTTACTACATTTAGACACAACTAAGTATTATATGTGACCATAAATGTCTGTTAAACAAAGTACGACTAGATCATTAGAGCAAATAAGATGACCCGAATGTCCTTTGTCTCTAAATAAACTTCAAACACTTCCCCTCTCCGACCATTGTTTGGATCTGTAATCATATGATGCCAACTGGACCCTCTAGTGTGTGACAGGAGGCTAATTGGTACACTAGAAATTAGGACAAGGAGTGTGGCCGTTATAGCAACAAAATTAAAGACTTACAAAATGTTTAAAAACAGGCCTCTCCTTTTAGTATCGTTTCGTTATAGATGGCTCATGTCATATAGAATTCTGTGGTAGGAAATTTGCATTCGCATATGACCGACATTTTCCTTCCAGTAGTTCCCTAGATGCCAAATTTTAGATATATTTTTCCTTCTGAAATGAATTGTTACTTAAGACCCTAGGTTACTAACCATATATATGGTAACAAGGGTAAATCAACATTCAAATAAGGATCCTTCATAAGGTACAGTTTGTGACAGACAGCGTAGCAAGTAGGGTTTCATTGGTATCATTGAGTACGGATCCCTAAAATAAAAGTGATAAAGAAGCAGAAGCAGACAATCCAAAAGCGATTAATTTTAAAGGCGGAACCGAGAAACCTATTAACTAATTCCTTTGCATGCGTAATCAAAGAGCTAAAAGTAACTCAAGTATGGTTAACGCTTGAGACAATTTTGCGTCTTGCGGAAGAATCGTTCTTCAAAATTTCCTTGTTTCAAATTACTTTTCAGTTCCTGTTCGTGCTGTTGTATTGTATGTAGGTGACTTATTAACCGACTTCATACATGGAGGTATTTCGACTGTAATTTCATGTATGTTGCCTTCGAACTTTTTAACAGGTGAATCAAATTTGATGATATTTTTAATTAAAAGCTGATGCTTCTCATTTTCCATTTGTTCAAGATCTTCTGCATTCTCAATTCCTTTATCTTTTTCTAATTTACTCAAAAAAAAACTGAGGGTTTACTTAAAAAAAATATGAGAAATATCTCAGAATTTGGTAAGTCAATTAGAAAAAAACACAACCACATTGAAATGTCAACTCTTGGACAAACAGTGAAACCCATTTTGATGCTTCTTGAGTGGTCCGATTTAAATTAGCTTTTTAATGATGATTAATAATTCGTTTTAATGATCTTAAACTACATTAATGCTGTTTTAATTATATCATTATACGGTTATAAAGTCGGTACTTTAAGAAGAAGGTTCCCAATTTATTTCGCGAGTAACACCAGAGAATTACTCAAAGAACAAACAATAGTGACAGCAAAAAATAGGTGTAGCAATTTAAGTTCGTTATATTACACGTGTAAGCGTAGTAATTATTTTGATATGCCCATTTTCTATGTTGCATTGCTGGATATGGGTTTTCTCTATGGCTGGAGTGAATTAGACCTTACTTACCTGAATGCCTTGAAGAACAAAATCTTTTCGTATCAATTATTTCAGATGTCGATATCATAAGTAGATAAAACACAAAATAAACTAAGTTGGAGTCAGAAGAATGGTTCCGTACTACCTCTTAGAATCGACCAAAATCTTCTATTTTCCCTTTTTTTAGTGAGCCTTAGTAATACGTCCCGATGGCGCCCTATAGAATAAAATAAACCACAAGAAACACAAGGAATTAAAGACCATATAACTTTATAGACCAACCAACCGCAGAAAGACGGTACGTACCTTTGGGAAACACATTATCCAACTTCGAGTTACGAACTTTAGAGCCATTTGTTATCGTCTTCGAAATTCGCAAATAACCTACGATGTGCAATATACGTAATGTATGAGCTTGAGGTCTCTGTTTATACTTTACAAATACCTATTCGTCAATAGTCTGTGCATCAGCTCTTGTATCAAGTACATCAAGTCAACATTTTATTCAAAGTAACTTCTTTACAGATTTCTTTATGACCGTCAAAATCTACCCAGTTCGCAAAGTTTTACTTTATGGAGAAAAAGCAGCGAAAGAAACACCATACACTCATTATTTTCATAAAATATAAATATTAAAATTCAACAATTTAACATATCATTGATGGCCAAAGGTCTCCTGAAAGAAGTCGCCGAAGTAGTAATGGTTTTATTTGACCTCTCGTCTGGATTTGAAACTCCGACTGTTAGGTCCAGTTTCAAAGCTGTAGGATATGTCTGCTTCTTAGGATTTCGTACCCAAATGAGGCCAAGGGGACCCTAGTACATACCATTGTCTGTCTGTGTGTTCTTCTTTCACAGGGCTGTCTGTGATGTATTGTAATATGTAAGCAATTGGAATAAATAATTTGAAAATTTTAACTTAAACACACACATAAACATTTACAGATACTTATTTGAATCCATGCCATCAATGTTGCTATCGCGGCGACGTTGGAGTCATCATCGACCATTTTTGTCCCACTGCTGGGCACAGGTCTCCTCTCAGAGTGAGAAGGATTTAGGCCATAGTCC
>DWOQ01000141.1:0-13764 GCA_018251115.1 Codatractus alcaeus
ACTTTTGTATAGTGTATTAATTATTTTCACGCGTTGCTATTATTGCTAAATATGTTCTGAACTAACACATTTGGTTGGATATCGAACAAATAAAATTGGTGAGTGAGAGTTGAATTCGCACACTACGGGTTTTGTACACCGTGATCAAGTAAGTTCATCAAAAAATGTCAAATGAAACCAAGCCAAATTTTATAATTGTAATGTTCGTAAACAGCAGCAATAGTGTTAAACGACCCGCGTGGCGGTGCGGTTACTACACCGGTCAGACGCGCAGAGGGTTCCGGGTTCAATTCCCGGCCAGTCAGAAATCTAAGTGATGAATTTAGATTTCTTTCTGCGTCTAGGTGTTTGTGTATCGTCTTTGTGTGTGTACATGGCACCCACGACACAGGGAATCCTAGTGTGTGGTTATGAGTGTAGTAAGCGTACAAAGCGTACTGTGTCGCTACTATTTACGCCCGCCTCGGAGTACTTTACAATAATAGTAAGGTAATGGTAATACTTAATTATATTATATTACATAATGTGTTTAGTAGATTAAATGTATGCGTGTTTGCATTTGTATCGCAATAAAATATTACATCGCAAGAAAATATTACGTTGTCACCCTCTTTGTGGGATATGTGGATGATAATTTTACACACTTTTTCAGACAGTATGACAGACGGACAGAGGAACCCTATTAATGTAAGGGACCAGTAATCACACTTTGAGTACGGAACCCTAAAAAGTATCGTTTTGCATCGGAATACTAGGCAATTATAATATTTGCGAAGTCATGTTCGTATTGGCTTTTAATTACTTCTTTTAATGACAAAGGAAATCATAGACACCAACAAACAATATCTCGAAAAGACTGTTTTTGAAATATCAAAATAATAAAATAATAATGTGTACAATTTTATTTACAAACTTTTACCAACGGTCATTAACTGAACGTTGCAAAGATAACCTACTGTTAGATATTACTAAAGAAATATTGAGTATTTCTCTAGATTATTTACTTAGCAAGTAATTATGGTAATTATGGTAGTCGTAATTGGTGCTAATTTTATTATTAACGTAGTGGTACAAAATTCTGCATGATATACAAGAAAATATGTTAGAATAAACCTTTACTTGTTTCCAACGTGACTTATATAATTAAACTTCTCCAGCTTAGTCCCGATCTGCCAAACACACTTCATTCCCGGACCGCTATCAGTCCAGTAAAATATTCTCTGGCAAGAAACTTTAAGTAAATTCCTACACAAAAACTGTCCTCATTTATTTGTAGAGGAATACGCCTAATGTGGTACGTGTACTATATGCGAAGTCTGGGATGCCCACGTTTTCTGTAATAACATACATTTTTTTCCGAATTGTGTAGTTACGGTTGGCCATAGTGGCCTTGAAGCTTCACCGGGTTTTTTGAGGCAAGCTCCTAGAGGGGCTCAAGCCTGAGAGGGCAGTAGACTATGATCGGGAAGGGAGGGATTCCTTGACCGTCTACCTTCGCAAAAGGGGGGGAGGGTTACGGACCCAGTGAAATCCTGGCCGTCCGCGTCTGATTAAAATGGGAGTACGGCCGACCCAAGGGCACCTCTTGTGAGGTACGGACATCCGCTTAGGTCAGTTACGCTAATGTGGGGGTACTGGTGAATTACGACCGGTTACTCTCCTTCTCGGTTTCGTCTCCGCCGGCGGGGACGTTGTGTGTAGAATCTGTTAGCGTTGAGTGTTCGTTGGGGCTGAGGAAGGAATTCCTCCTAAGGGGTTAGCGATTGTGATCGCGTCGTCTGGGTAGTCTAGGACATGTGGAGCGCCTTCGCATCCTTGTCAGGGATGTAGCCAGCTGCTTTGACTATTAGCAGGTTAGGGTGTTCACCAGCCTTATCAAAATAGCTCTTTGAGAGCTGCTTCATTTATTAAGCGATGGCGGGCATCTCAAGATCGTACCAAGGGTCCTTGGCCATGCGCATGAATCGATTTTGAGACTTTTGATAACTGTCAATGTGCCTCTCATGTGCGAAGACTACACTGGCGTTTGTCATAATTGACCTAATACAAGCTTTGTAAAGCGTCACTTTGTGACGAAGTGCCAATTTACTTTTCTTATCTATCATATGGTACAGCCGCCCTAGAACGAAGGCGGCCTTATTCCGAGTTACTTCGAGGTACTGATCGAAGTTGATCCTAGTGTCCAAAGTGACACCTAGGTACTTGGCGGACTTAGCCCAGTGGATAGGCTTGTCGAAGTGTGATAGTTGTATTAGTATCTTTTGTTTTCTAGTGATGCTGTCACCTTGACCAGCCCTTCTAGAGAAGTAGACTGCTTGGCTTTTGTCTGGATTTACCTCTTTTCTCCATTCCCTAAACCATTCGCCTAAGGCGGTAGCCGCGGATTGAAATAGAGGTGAGATTGAATACGCCACTACGCAACGAATTGTTTGTGGTCAGCATTACTATTTGGAGTTTTATAAGCCAACGACATTTAACGACCATTTATTTTAATGGAATCAGAACTATTTGCTTGTATCGAGATATGCACGAAAATGCCAATAATTATTAACAAAATTTTACAAAAAGTAAAAGCACAAGATGTAAGCTAAATTCAGAACAATATTATTCCAAAAGGTTGTGACCGATAAACACTGCAAACGGTACAACATGATTTAAATCAATTTTAAAACGCCGTATAACAAAAAGCCCTGCATTTCAAGCGTCTTGATAAAGCAAGTAACATTTAGCAGACAGACAAACAATGAAAGCAAATAATACAAATGCATCACGGCACGTAGATTTGCATAACAATGCTTGCGACTTCAGCAAAGTTTCAAAGGTTTATGTAGTGCCAGAAAAAATTCACAGCATATATCTTCATCTTTGGGTGTCTCTTCCCTTCTAGATTGTTTTATAATTTATGGCATTTGTTCATAAATATCAATCGCAAGTTTAAATAGCTAGAGCAGGGGTAAACCCAGTCCACTTTTTTCTAATTAGCAATATAAATACCGTTTGTACAATTAAATGAAATCAAAGCGAGATTCTGTAAGTTCGCAATATTTACTATTTAGTATGTTAAATTAATAGATACTATTTTAATTTTAACAAACTCTAAGCTGAACAACTACGGGACTTTCTAAAGGACTTTGAAGAACTTTGAAAAACTTCTATTTGTGAGAATCTACTATATCACAACATTGAATAACGTAGACATTCATACAAATAATTAATGAAATAGCGAAGCTTGGCATAATATTATGTACATTCTCTTTTTTATACATACATTATACATATATAATATATATAAGAATAAAGTCAGGATAACTTGTGACGAACAGTCCGTATAAATTAAAGATAATTCAAGATTAGACCCGACTTCACGATAATCAACAATCTTCAGGGTACTTGATAAACACACAGGTCTCCTAAAAAAACAATATACGAGTACTCTAACCCTGTAGGATGCGAAGGCCACGCGCCTTGGGTCTTCCAAGGCGTTCCTCATATTACTATAATTTATACAAAAACTATTTCTAACCAATAACAGCGCTTTTTTTCCAATTGTATATTTGCTGTTGGCCATAGTGGCCATGACTGCTTTACCAGATTTTTGAGGCAAGCCTCTGACGGGGCTCAAGCCTGGGAGGAGAGACGAGTATGCTTAGGAGGGGAAGGGAGGGACCAAAACCATTTAGTCCCCGTTTCAGGGCTCCTTGACCGTCCACCTTTGCTAGCGGGAACACACAACAAACAACACTAATAACAGCAGTGTTGACGCTGCTCTGTTCTAAAGGTAACGCAGAGATACTTTTATGAAAAACATTCCTTTTTTGTCTTCAGGTATAGTAGCATGTCTGTAGTCAATGTCAGATAGGCCAATCTGAGATTAATAACACTGGTTCATAGGCGGCAGTGGCCACTTATCCAACAAATGTTACCTATAACCTACAAGTTATCATATACCTACTTCTACCATTCATCAAAATATATATTCATTACTTAATATTACGTAGTCGATACTGATTTAAATAAAGTAACGTTACTACAGACACACTTCACGTAATATTGATAGTATTTGTAGTAAAAGGTAAATGACATGATAACAATCAATTGAAAAAGAATGAATAGAATGAATGAAATAAATGAATTCTTATGAATACAAAATACAACTCGAGTAACTCGGTCACAAGTGCGATGCCACCTACATACAATTTCTTATCTTAGATCTAAAGCCTCTCGTTTCTATTGATAAGAACGTCCTTGACCTTCAAACCTGAATAGTAGTGCAAGCACCGCTAGTTAAGGGCAAAAACAGACAAGGATGTCGTTTGCTTAGTAATAAAACTTGTAATTTGTAGTAAACGTACGTTCAAGAATGAATACAAAAATCGCGAATCAGATAAGTAATAAACAGACTTCATGTCATCATCAGTTGTTTTCAGTCGCTAAAAATATTGTGTTGTTGCTTTTTTATACGGAATGAAGTAATTAAAGGAATACAAGTGTGCTCTTAACTTTTTTCAATTCAATTGTTTTATTATCTTCTTCGAGAATGTATTATTATTCTTTCATCTTATAGGAGTTGGAAAACATATTCAATTCCTTACGAAGGCCAGCTAATGATGAGTTTAATGTTACGTAACACGCTCAAAACCTGAAGATAATAAGTATTTAAAAATTGATTATATTTATTTTTAGGTACCAGATACTCTGATTAGTTATATAATAATCTATTATTAGAGTCAGGTGAGCGCTAATACCCGTCAGGTAATTCAAGGTACTGTTCATTGTCAATGTCGCAATGCCACTGTGTCGTCGCGTGACGCGTAGCGGATCTCTCGTTTTTGCGAAACCCAGTTACGAATAGCGAAGAAAATCGTTTCGAACAGATTCTCACTTATCGATCGATTTATATTGAATAACTATTAATGTAATAAATATATAAATTATTTGTTTTAATTTTAAAATTTCATTTTATTATCTTCAAATGAATTTCGCTTTTTTATGTTATATACCCGGATCCCGTGAGACAAACATGGACAAAATTGGAATGTTTCTTATAAGCTCCCTGCGTTGCCTTCTGAATATCGCAGCTCTTAATACTGCTGTGATTAGTTAGTAATAGTTCTTTATCAATTATAGTTGTGTAAATCTTCCGAGACGCGTGGCCTTCACATTCTACAGGGTTAGTGTACTCTGTTCTGTTAGGAGACCTGTGGCCAGCAGTGACAAGTACCCTGTAGATCCTCGCACAAATAGACATATAACTTTATAATAATAATTTTTGATTTAGAGCAAAGTTCGAAAATGAGAACTTTATGCAGGATATTGAGTATTGCGTGCAAATACGTAACCATTCTTACAATTTCGTCATTTCGTGTGAATGACCGTTACACCTGTGTTAGGTGAAAACTTAGTCTGAATTAACATATTGTTAAGTGTTTCTTAGCTATTTTATTTTTATCTTTCATTTTGAGCCGCTATGTTATCTACGCTGAGCCTTAACAGACTTAAATTTACACAAAACTAACAATGTAGGCATTATTATACGTCTAAATCGTTCATAACTTTAGTTTTACGACATAAATCGCAAACGATACATCAAGTAAAGTGATGGTACCAGTAAGGACAAAGTTTTATGACCATTACTGTACTTATGGTACATTGAACAGCTGGTCATGTTTTATCAATGATGAACATTTTCGAAACTTGCCAAAGTCCTTATCTATCCACCCGCATTGGAGTAGTGAGGAGGGTAATCCCTACTCTAATGATGATCCCCCGTTCACATCACGGAATAATTGTGAACAAATTACTGTGAATAAATTACATGATTTGATTTGGTTCTCACGTTAATTCTCTTCACAGCATAAATTACGCACATCACAATGCACTAACTAGCATGGTGATATGTAACTGCAACCTCGTTAGTCACGCATTTGTACAGACATAATCGCATGATCCGAAAGTTTACGCATAAACCTCTGTTAGTTACGATATTGATTTTTAGGGGAATAGAACCGAACTAACATTTCGGATAGGATTGACATAGCCCTAATTGGATTAAAGGTATGTTCGAGCCAACTTGCCTCTATCTGTGAACTAAATTCGTACGTACTCGGTTTTAGGAATCAACATAAATTCTAACTAATTATGAATTTATCTTATGTGTGTGAAATCTTCCAGTTACTAATCTAACTTAATATGAAGTAAAATTAATTTAATATATGTGTCTGCCTCTTACCACATCCTTGTAACTTAACATAAAGCCGGTTAACGCTGATGTTATTAGGCAAAACTGAGCCGAACCAAGAACAGTTCTATCAACTTTAGATGAAAGGATGAGTTATAAAAGATATCGCGCCTATTATAATACCATGGGTTATTTCAGTCTTTCAGTCAGCTGGTCACGAATGTCCTTGACGATCCGCGTGGCAGTGGCGGTTACCACACCGGTCTGATATACAGAGGTTTCCGGGTTCGATCCCCGGCCAGTCAGACATTTAAGTGATGAATTTAGATTTCTGTTCTGAGGGTGTTTGTGTATTGACTTTGTATGTGTACATGGCACCTACGCCACATGGAATGTTAGTGTAGGGTTATGAGTGTAGAAAGCGTCTTAAAAAATGTGCTGATTTTGTTATGAACAAGAAGTAGTAAACTAGCATGCAGTCCATCTGAGGGTGGCAACTGCCGCTTGTGAACATCTGCAACCCTAGATTGGATGGGAATCCTATCTGAGGTCGATCAAAGAAGTGTTGCTAACCCTAAGTTGAAAATATTGGAACACCTCATGGTTCCACACCCTTTCAACCATCAGGGTTTAAGATTCCCACTATATACATACTAGAGTATGTTAGATTTAAAATCGGAAATTTTCCTAGAAATAGAAGGAAATTTTTCTAGACTAAAAAGATATCTAAAGATCCGCAATTATACTATATCTATACTTTTTTATAGTGCCTATAATCTTGAATATATTTATGTTTCGAACGTAAACAAAAATTTAAAATCTAAAGACGTAATAATTGCAGAAGGAAAGCGTCACTGAGTTGAAAAGCGAGTTCCCGCAAAATTCCCTAGAAGTTTCACGGTCCCAATAGTTATTCCAATACTTCGATAAATCGTGACTCGCTCTTATAGAATAAAATTTACTAGGTACGAAATTAAATAACGTTTGTGCCCCGGGACTGGCACAGCCTTAATTGCATTTGTATGTTTCTCGTCATCGATTTTCCAAGTTGCATTCAGTTTTATTTCAGTTACATTCATCGCAATGTGGTTTTGACATTTTATAGCGATTTGAATATATTTACATAACGACTTACTTTATTTTTAAATTAAGAATTATACTGAGAAATATATGTGAATTTGAGTTTAATATTTTGTCATTATTTACCTTACTATACTGTAACATGATCAGTTTTCTTCTATATTCTTAAAAGTGAAAGACAAAACGCTTTAACTTTTTTACAAAGTGTGTGTCAGAACAGGTGTCCTGATACGTAGCTACGTACGTAGACATTAAGGTAAGTGCAGGTAAAGGTTCACAGTCAACCCTCAGTTCACCAGTTACAGCGACATCCATAATGCATTGAAAATACCCTCTTTTTTAAAAACAATGCAGCGTAACGTATTCAAATTAATTTTGTTGAACACACGATACTACAATTACCACTTATCTACGTAGTACCTTCCACCGTATGACCTCATTTGTTTGTGAATAGTGAGAGGGGAATCTTTACTTTTCAGTGGGTGGGGTAGATAGTCAATAATGATGAATCGCAATGGATGACGGTTGATTCGCTAGGGTGTGATCATTGTGCGAAACTATTGAGAATGGATGACACTTTAGAATGAGTGTAAATCTATATCTCAGTTACGTAACGTAAGTAAATAATTTCTATGTTATTACCATTTTAACTCAGTGAATATAAGTTATACGTACTGAGTTATTAGAGTGTGCTAAATTGCTAATAGCTCAGAACAACGAAACAGGGAATCCGCACTCATTACAATGCTCAGCGTTGCCACGCAAATTATAGATATTTCGCGACGATGTTCCTGAGAATGTATACTTTCTAACACTTTTACTTTGTAGCGAAATTTAATAATCAAACAATCGAGCTACAACTTTTAAATTTCATATTTAAAATGTGAAGTATAATATTAATATTAAATACATTTATAACTAAATGCACAAACACAAGTAAAGAGACCTTAAATAAGGTTTTCTTAAACTTTCAATACTGCAATATTTATATAATTATATTGTCAACTAGGTAGCTGACTGAATGAAAAGGGATGATATTGAGATTGCGGCTTGTATTTGTGTAATAATAATTTGTCTCCATACCGCTTTAAAAATTCGAAAGACACAATTCCTTGCTCACCACTAGTAATTGAGGAAATGGAAAATTAAGATCTGTTCACAATTTACCTATTTAATATTATGCCAATGTGTTGTATGTATTTCGATATGCAGTTCGCATATTCGAGATGACACTCAAAAAGGATTTCGAACACATCATCAAATCCAATTAATAACTGGCGGTGAATGTAATAAAAATAGTAGTAAAATGGCATCTATTTTTACTTATCTTACGTCAACACGAAATAATTACATATAATTTAGCTACTGTCAACACCTATTTTATTAGCATTAAAATAGCCCGACAGAAATATTCCAGCGAGTACATTAAGCGAACAAATCATAATATTCTCTTTGAATAGGTTCTTAATGGATTCTCTCATACTTTTGTTGTCCTTTTGACAGCCCAGGCCATTGAATGTCGCTCTGGATTTAATTTTCAATTTACTGAAGAAACTTGTGGCATTAACTGAACTTAGACTAGCCTCTTAGTCTGGTTAGTGATCTTAACGGCTAAGTCGGTGGTTTTGGGTTCGTTTCCTACCTAGGATAAACATTTTTGTAATGATCATGAATGTTTATTTAGAGTCTGAGCGTGAAATTATGTACATATGTATTTAGAATTTTTAATATGTCAGTGTAGTATGTACGTCCGTGTGTGACTTGTCACAAGATTTCAATAAAATTGGAAAAAATGTATATTGTCCTATATTGAATTTTCACAAATGTCGTACTTTATACGGGCATAAAAGCCGAAATTGAATGAAAATTTATGAATTCATTAACTCTGTTTACTTGCACTGACGAAAGGTAGATGAAAATATACAAATGTACACTAACACAAGACGTGGACCTTTGTTAAAACAACGGTTGCCTCGGCGTCCCCATTCTACGCAATAAAGCCATCTTTGTCCCACTTTTAAAGTAAGATTAATCACTATTCGTATTGAAACGGCGCAGGAAACCGTTTCCAAGTCAAGGCATCGAGACGCGGAAACGCGGAACCTTCTTTATTATAATATCTCGTTTACATCTTTTATCTTTTTATACTACAGAAGTAGCAAACGATCATTGTGTCACTGCTGGATGCGAGCCCCGTCCCTAAAAGAAAATAATTCTTTAGTTAAAATCCATATTTTCACCCAACTATGAATTTTCTTAGGCATAGGTTTCTAGAATTCTTAGGCATAGGTTCATATATAATTCCTTATAATAGATCGAAAATCCCAAAGCTCTAAAGGCATTAAAAGTTTGTATTTCAACCCAGGACCCACTACTCGAGAGCTCAAAATTCATGCCATTAGGCTATCATTGCCTTCAGATGCAACGTCCGTATGTTTTATGTAAAAATTTAATAAGTAATCTAATCTAATCAAAACATAATTTTACAGTACACAGCATGATAAGTAATTACTTTACTTGGAATACACACTTAATAGTTAAGTATCTCAGCTAGACATTATTGCTACAATTGCAATTCAACCATTACATCGTATTCCATTTGTATGTCAATGCACCTCCATTAAGAAGTCGGTTAAAAATTCATAAACGAATTTTAGATGTAGATACTATGAAGTGATATGAAATTCAACTTAAGATTTATTATGGACCGTTCCGACCAAATCGGCTTATTCGTTTCCAAGATACTTAATGTACGTGAGCATACAGATAAATAATGTAAAAAACAAAAAACTGGTTATGCGGTTTTTTAAACTATTATTTTAAAATTACACACTGGTATTTTAATTTTTTTCTTCATCAAGAACGCTATTTTGTACGTTTTTCTATTCGGATATTTTAGGACAAGATATTTCCTTGAGACGGCTCAACTGAATTTGTTCCTTTACGCAGAATCAACTCTGGGAAATGCAAGGTAAGTCGTAAAGAGCAAAGTGCGGTTGTTTCTACTTTTCCGCAAGAGGCTTTTTCCTTTTAACCTTTATTAAATTATTTCACAATTTGTTCTACTTACATTTGTTGGGTTTATTAGAGTATAAAATAGCAATCATACGGTGTATTATGTTTTTTTAAGTTAAAAACCCAGTTTTCCTTCTATATTCCACTTATAACTTTTCACTAGATATTACAGATATCATCTCTGGACTTCACTGTCATCTTTTAATTAAGGGTTTTACCACACTGGCGTTCAATGGATTTAACTTACAATGGATCGAAGAAGAGAGGAATTGGCCAGTCCAATATTGAAAGTTTTAATCCACGAGCGGATTTTATAAAAACTTTAGGCTTTTATCTATTGCCGTTACAGTCGCAGCATAGTAAAAGCTTTTAACAGAATTCCACTGGCATAACCATTTATTCCAGAGAAAGGCGCTAGCGGAATAAATTGCGGTATTTATTTCTTAATGACGGTACTGCTGCTCCACCTGTGTGCAATATAACTGCATCTTTTGATGTATTGACACTTAGAAGTGCTAGCACGAGTGTGACTTGTAACAATATATGGTAGCACTGCTTATTAGTAATGTATAGTACTAGTAACAACGTAAATATATTTCTTTCTATCTAAACAAAAACTTAAATTAACATAAAAATTGATCACTTTAGGTATTTTTTTCTATATAAACTTATGTAGGTATCGATATAGAAATGAGTAACAAACCTTATGTAGTATGGCACTATTATTAAGAAAGAGATTGTAAACCCCGTCGCTATAGGACTCTCTTTCGGATTAAACCTACATACTTTCTGATTGAGTTAGTTTAATTGACAAAATAAAAATAAATTTTTAATTATTATTATAACTATAGAAAACTTACCTAGTTGTCTATCTATAAATACCTTCTATAAGGTTATGAAATCATGATTGAGGAAAAAAAACGGTACTCGCACAACGTCGCAATTTCAATAATATACATGACGTGGAGTTATAGGTAACATTTATTATTAAAAAAATGTTGCATTTCATCTATTTATTATTTGTTTTCATATTGACCACTGCCGTAAACACACAGTGAATTGTATTGTAAGTGTCTACGTATATACATAAGATAAATAAATAATATATAATAATAATATTAGATACGTTCATAAGATAGAGTTCTGTAACAGACGTACCGATAGACAGCAGACCGTTAACAAAAGAATTCTGTTGCCACCATTAGGATACGAATTTTATTACATTCTCATCTCTTAACATTTTATAAGATCAGAATTGGATTATGTAGGATTATTAATTGATAATTGATTAGATATTCCTTCTAGCTTTATTTCGTAATGGGTATTCAAAAAATTATTAAATTGGAAAATTATCTTAATCGGTTTGTGTTTTTTTTAATTTTTTTTGTGCTCGTATCAATGATGTTTTCCATTCATTAAAGTTAATCGTGTTTATATGAATATTATAGACAGATATCTTTAGCGAGTTTAAGATATTTTGCCAGGCGATAGAACTCATTTAGTTCGACCTGAGAGGTATCACCACTACCCTCATATTCCTCCGTAAAGTAACTTTTGTGTTTCGGTTCGGAGAGGCGCGGTTGCCGGCTTTACTTAAATACCAGGCGAACATCTTAGCCCTCAAGGCTAGCGACGCATCAGTGATCAAACTTAGGTATGATTTAATTGTATTTAGGGGGTGATTACTGATGTTCATGGGCGGCATCTACCACTTACCATCAGGTGGACTGCACGCTCGTTTACTCACTTTTATCTAAAAAAATCCATACATATACATCACTAATTGTGTCGTGCTATTTCATCCGCGTATAAAAACAATATACAACATTTTTGCCATCCTTCCACTAGCACTTCTGCTACTCGTCTCATTCTTCCCATTAAAAAAATACAATTACTATTTTACATACCTCGCATAGAAGACGGTACAAACTATAAATCAAAGTAAATATCCAATTACAGATTACCGTTTTATAACAAAAAACACGTTTCTAACGGCAAGCACATTGCTGATACTTTGAGAGATTATCGCGTTCTAACAAATAATCTCTTCAGCTTAATAATACAATATATATTAATAAGATTAACCACGTTGACATGTAGTTAGCGTCGGTAGCGAATGCAACCTATACGACCTTGACCCGCCGCAGTTGCTCGGGCGGAAACGGCTTCAAATGTTCGTATTTCCCCACAAATCTCACATGTTCTTGTCCCACGAGTGTTCCGCCTTAAACATAAATTAGTATTACGTAAGGTCGAGTTATAAAACGCAAAGTGTAATAAAGTCAAACAGTGAAGCCGAAAATAAAGGGCCATTAAATAATAAAGTTAGATAGAAAACCCAGTGTAGTCCAATAGTCTTACAGAGCTCGACCGAACTAGACGACGGGTTGTGTCAATAATAAATTGCTGTTCAGAAAATGTTTTACTCGAATCGGATCTACCGTAGTTATTACAATGTATTTCGCTCCACGGTTTATTTTTATATAGATTATCACATTCGATTTAGCCTGACATCGTCACATCGCTAACAGGCTTACGCCAAGTTCGTAGCATTTTCACGGTCATGTTGGAAAACTCACCTCACTATATGCATGTAATCGTATATAAAGTATATAATGGAACATGTAGATATATGAACTAATAGACGTGCCGAGTTTGTGCGGTTTTTATTGAAAATATCTTAATGATTGCGTCGTTACTTCGTCGTGACGTTTAACGAAGATGATTATTAAAGAAATAATATAAAGACATTTTTTTTTGCCTAATACACAATAAATAATATGTATCCTATACACTGACATAAGACATGAGTGTGTGTGTGTGTGTGTGTGTGTATTTGTGTGTGTGTGTGTGTGTGCACGTGTGTATGTGTGTGTTTATTGTTGTTTTGTAGTAATTGTAGCGTGAGGCCTAAAGAGTGCGGGTGTTTTAAAGTACTTTTTTACAAATTCAATCATTAATATACTGTTAGGCCGCTAAAGGCAATACAACTTTCTATCGTGAGTGCCATAGTCTACATTGTTATGTGAGGTTGAGTAATTTCTTAGTATATAAAACATGGTATTTTATAAGTATTATCCCAATATTATTATGTAAGAGTTTTTATCAACCCGCAATTATCCCATGACCGGAATAGATCTCTTCAGAAAGGTCAGTGAGGTAAATTTCCACATGATGTTTTCCTTTATCACAATACCAAGTCATTTGTATATAATAATAAATTTGTACTAACAATTGTACTGCATTATTAAGGCTTCGTACTCGGACTTGATAAAGCTGCGCTGTCTGTCTGTCCGTCTGTGAAAGAGCTGTCTCCATGTTTTGAAACCTTTTGAACCGTAATATGTAGACATATATTTTCATACTTACTATTATGGCTGATATAAGAAAAATAAAGAGTAAAATAAATGCTTTGACAAATAATAAAAGCCATTCACGCCATAGTTTGCAATTGCGAGTTGCGAGTACCCACTCGAAGGGCGTCCGAGGGT
>DWOQ01000142.1:0-13725 GCA_018251115.1 Codatractus alcaeus
CGATATTGGTCTGCATTAATTACTACTGTATATAAAGGACCTTTGTAGTATGGTCGATGTTGTCGGGTATAGTCTTTGGATTATACCAAACATGTGTTTATTATCCCAACGATAATTTATTGGCATGAAGCATAATGTCAACATTAAGTTGAGTACTATTTTTCAGAATATAATAGGTATCGATACGTGATCGGATAATGTAGAAACTCCTAATTCACATCGGCAAACATAACTTAGTTTTAAAATTAACTAATAAATAATAACCGTTGATATTTGCGGTTATAATTTTACTATAACCATTTGTGGTTAAACCACTTAGCTTTGGCACCGCAATGTACATTTAATAGAGGCGATATCCAACAGAAGTGCTAAAGTAGTGGATACTACAACACAATAAAATAAATCGGCGAATCCGGTGCCTAAGGGCGAAATGCCTAAGTAAACACTTCTTAGCCTCGTTTACGTAGCAATTCAAATAATCTTTGGCAACAATTGAAAGGGACTTCTTCCCTGCTGTAATAACAAAGAAAAATCAAAGGATTTTTCACAATGTATTGGTAAAAATAAGACAAATATCTGACGCCGATATGTATCTCGTTTTATGTTTATGTGAGTAACATAATATTTTTGTTTATTTCTTTAACGTAAAATTGAATAGTCTGCCGTCTACTTGTTACTTGTGGAACAAGTCAGCAAGCGAAGAATATTGCAAGATTAGTTTACCGATTATAAATATAGATTATAATATATTAAATCTAATCTCTTACGCTACGTACCGACAAACATAATAAATATTATGGAATACTTAAAATTAAACACCGATTACACATCAAATACATGTCTTCATAATGACTACTAAAAGTATATTATATTAAACGGAAGTGACGTCTCGCACCACGCTCTGAAATCTACAAACTTTTACTGCAACGAGTGCTTATATACCTTACGCTTATGTTCGAGTGATAGGTGAGAATATTTTGAACAATACCTACAGTGTAGGTTTTCCCTTACGACGTAATTTCAGAACATGATCCGAAGTGAGAACATTAATTATTCAGTAAACATCGAGATATTTAAAATTACCTATTCTGATTATTTCATTATGTAACTAAGTACACCTATACTGATACGAACATGTCTATAAGTTGACACATTGCAGTTTATACGATATACATAATTATGTCAAAGACGATCTAGTGTAAATTGATATACTCGTATATTCGTAGCAAACTATTGTTTGAGCTCAACTTTTCGAACGAGAAAATATTAAACATAATCATCGTAGGTTTTTGCACGGAAATTGAATCCGAAAGTAAAGCATTAAAAATTATAATCGTAAATGAGAAAAATATTGAGAATACCTATCAAATGTTCCAAATCATGTGTCGGTAAACAAAATGATATCAAAGAAATATTTTAAACAATTACTTCTTTGAGAGTTACTTTAGAACACGCTTTCTCAGTCTCATAAGATTAAAATTCTAATATTCATCCAAAGTTTAAACTCAGAAATCGAAATGCTACGTTCTGTGTGGTGATTTGGTTAAATTCGAACCGATTAAAAGTTCCAAAAGAGCATATAAGTACACAAGTGTGACAAGTATTTACACGCATTAGATAATTATTGGTCGACTACTCGTTAAATTGTTATTTTAAAACACCGAATTACAACACCTATACACGAATAATTATTTAATTATGATTATTGATATAGTTCCTATAACACATTACGTAAGTGAACGTTCCATCTAACTCACAGACGATCCCTAAAACTGTCTTAAATTTTTTTTTGTTATAATGTTTTTAAAAGGAGTAAACTGTCTTCCCTTAGAGAAATACGTAATCAGGTCCAACAATTGTACGTATAATCTTCGTAATATTTAGTGAATCTGAAAAGTTGGTTAAATAGCAATTTTATATTTGGGTACGATATTAAAGTTTTGTAAAAAATCTTCTAAATGTAATATTCGAAACAAATCTTTATGAATGTACTATTCGAGTAATATTTCGGGATAAATTAATGTAATATTGAAATATTTATAATAAGAAAAATATATATGACACGATATCTTCGAAATATATAGAGTAAACATTGAAAATATATTTTCCGAATAATGAATCGCGATAGGAAATTAGAGCGAATTTATTGGAAAAATATAATCTGAACGGACGGTAAGGCTTAGAATAAACGGTTTGAATTGAAGTTTTGACAAATTAGTTACGTAATTTTCAATTTGATTTGTTTAGCCGTGAATGTAGACAATTTTATGTGGTCCTTAACAGAATAACCTTAGGCAATATAAATTCCAATTTTCATACACATTCCAATATACAATTTGTAAAGAAAAATATACATCGGGATTTTTCTAAATTGTAAAGACATCAAAAATAGAATATTAAAAGTAATGTAGTAAAATATGAAATGCAGATATTATTTTTAAAATCTCTGAAGTTTTAAGCGATTAAAAAAATGATTTGAGCCGAGAACATTTCAGGGTAGGTCCTAATCAAAATGATATGTAATCAACTTTGCATCGCGGTGTTTGGGATGATCGGTAGACGGTAACAAATAAAAATATATTTAACCTGTACAGGTAAGTCACGTTCTACCAATAGATCTGAAATATTTAGAAGTGCATTTATTCCAAGGTGACGCACGTTTACAATACCTATGATAATTTTAAAAAAATGAGATACATGGCATTGGAAAGACACAGATTAAATATTACAAATTACGAGTAAATATACACATGCAATACATGACTGTCGTAGTGACAGATACATTACAAGTTCATTACATTCCATACACAAGACGGCGATGAAACTTCAAATAACCTAGGACAAAGTAAGAAATAATTTCTTCCGTTTTGTGTTAACTCAAATAATTATATATTAAACTATAATAACGAAATAAAGAGTCTTTGAGTCAAGAATAATACGGCCGTTTTATGTATAGAACAAAGTAAGTACAATGCAGGGGTACGACAGTAATGAGGCTTTAACACCGCACAAAAGAGCGGCCGCCCATTCACACGCACACTCGGCAGTACTATTGCATTTGTGTAGCTGTTGTAAGGCTTCTTGAAAGTGGCCCGATGGCGGTCACGTCAATAGGAAAGGATTCATTTACCTATTTCAATTGCAATACGTGCATGCAATCTAAATGGGACGTATACGAGTAACACGAGTAAAGCAAACGTAAACTGTATTAATGAGCGTAAAAAGAAACGAATGATAAAGTATTGCGAAAGTTAGCTCAATTGTTATTGGATGTGAAATTGGAATAAATGTAAGGTATACATTCTTTTGTGTGTTCCAATAACCAATCCAATATGTAGAAAAAGCCTGATGTCGCATCTATGTAGAGCTAACTTTTTTCTACAGTTTCAAATTGGAAATTGTTGTTATTGTTGGTGTGTTTGTTGCTTGCGTTAGTACGATTAGAAAAAAAAGGACATATGGCTTAACAAAATATCCGAAAACAAAGCTACACAAATGCTTAAGCCTCGAGTTTGTGTTACCTACAAACATACTGACGTACACAAGTCATTCTTTATTATATTAGGGTAGCGTGGTCGTTTAGGTGTCGCTGGCGGCGGAGGGTTGCTTCACAAGGTCTAGGTCACGCCCGACACTGGGTTGTGTCTTCAGCTTGGGCTTCTCAGCTTTCTCCGAGATATGTTTGTGGTCGACTTTGTGGTCCCTGTCGCTCTTGTGGTCACCCTTATGGTCGCTTTTGTGGTCGCCTTTGTGTTCGCTCTTATGGTCGTGTTTGTGGTCGCCCTTGTGGTCGTGTTTATGACCACTTTCAACCACGCTCACGCCATTCTTGTGAGCAGATTGCTCCTGCTCCTCTTCCTCTTCTTCTTCACGGAATTTCCGGTTGAACCAGTGCAGGCATATGCACCTGAAATTAAACGGTAGGAACACTATAATTTTGCTTTCTTAGAATTGAAAAAAAATTGACATTAAGTTTATACGTGTCAGAAACTTTCGTGTTTGACTAAAGGTGCGCCATTGTTTTATTGTTGACCGTAGTTAAGTGTGCAGTTAATGAAGTGTCGTGATTTAAAGGTTGGAAGGAAACAACGAGTGGCTCGCAGGGTGAGCAACACATCTTTTGTCAACAAACCTCATATATGATTTCTCAGGTATTAAAAATAGTTTTTATAACCTGTATTTGTTAAAAATAACAAATTTTCGAAAATAAGTCCGCTTAAATGTAATGTTTATAACGAGGACAATAAATTACTTCTATACATATCTTTCTAGTAGTTTGCTAAATTTGCACTTGGTTAGCGTGATATAATGAGGACTAAACTCAATTTAAGAGGAAGATGATAGCTGTTGTTATGTAATTTCATCATCGATCTATTACAATATTAAATAAGGGACTCCGAATAAAAAAATTAATTAAGAGAAATTTCTGAAAAGGCAAGGGAAAAATAATTATTTAAACTTAAAATAAACACGTAGGTTGAGTAAATTACGTAAGATTCATAAATTTGCTCTTAGTTTTCCCTGTTAGAAGTCGTTTGATATCCCGAGTTTCTAATGATACGCTGGCAATATCCGCTGGGCAAATTATGTAAGGAAATTGCCAATCTGACTACCAAATGTGTTGACCGAAATAGATATGACTACCGCCAGCCGCTACAAGAAGCATGATGTGATGTTCAGGAACTTTGCTTGAAGTTCTTTGACGTTAATTGGACAGTATCCTCCATGGACGTCTATAACCGACCTCAAATAAGAAGTGTCTTATATGGCGTCCGTTCTATGGTTATTACAAATAGGTACCTCTGAAGCCGCATGGTCTCGTATCTTTTTCTCTTTAACATTAAAAGTGGAATAAAGCAGAGTTATTCAGCTTAAAACTGTAGAAATCTGCAAACTCTTAATTTGATCGCAGATACTTGAATACATTTGTCTTAACTAAAACTTGGCCTCACGTGTTCTCAAGTTATTATTTCAGTCAAAATCAATTATGGATTTAATTTCTCCGCACTTACCTTACCTTACGAAGTTGCCACTAACTTAATGGTTCTTTTATTGGGCGATAACAATAAATAATACAAAGTCAAAGTCTAAGTCAAATTCAAAATATTTTATTCAAAGTAGATTCTTACAAAATTCTTTTTGAACTACAACAAAATCTACCACTACTTCACAAGGTGTTACGTTATGGAGAAGAAGTGGCGAAAGAAACTTGATAATACACATAATCCATAACACAAATACTTGTGTAATGCTTAAGATGTCGAGTATTCACTCCTCACCGTTTCATTAATCGACTGCAAAAAAGGACTTAAAAAGGTTTTACGTATATGTGTTTTTGTATGTGTGTCTTACTTTTGAATAAGTACGAGTAAGCTTCAAGGGTGGTAACAAAAAATATGAAAATTCGTTGTCTTTTTTTATAAAGGTAAAATTAACATTTTTACGTTGCGCATTTCTAAAAATATTATATCAAAGGCGATCCACGTTATAAAAGGTCACGTTGAATGTGATAGGTTACACGAAATAGAGCACTGGTAACCTATTCATTTTTATTATTAAATTTAAGAATATACATAATTTATTTATTTTATTTGTTTATTTATTTTTTATAAGGGATTACCTACAGCATACATTGATAATATTATTAAATAGAAATAGTAATTAAAATAAACCATAATGGATTACACAGGTAGAATAACAGAGTGACTGTGCATATAAGTGCATATTTGTGTGTATGTCTGTGTGTGTGTGTGTGTATTTATATGTTTGTAAGTATAAAATGTAGGTACTAAGGAAAATATTCTATTGATAATTAATTGGTGCTAAAATTTAATATTTAATTTCAGTTTTTATATTGTTGTTGCATGACATTATTTAATATATATTGTTAATTAAAAATTAAATACCTCGTAAATAAATTATTAGGGGTTTTATTTGAACAAGAATTTGTAAAATACTTGAGACATATTTGTAACATCTGAGAACAAGTTGGAGCATTTTGGAGAATAGGAAATAATATGGTAATATACTTTGCAAGGTATTGCTTTCCTTGTAGCCAGAATTCATATCTAGGATGTATGTAAGTACTTATTTTGCTTTTTTACCCAGACACAAAAATATATGTGCTATTACGTGCGTATATACATACATAGATAGTGTCTTTGCGTTTTGCGTATCTTTTTATCGTTGTGTCTGTATTTTTAAGTAAAACTTTTTTTTGCACGCTTGACTTGGAGAGTAGCTGGTGAATGCGTGACGTAGCGTTACGAAAAGTGTCATCACGCGAGGCGAACGGAAGTTGAGAAGGAAATGTAAGTAAGTGAAGATTGTAATATAAAATAGATTTTAATCGTCATCCGGGGGCATTTAAATTTTTATTTAGACTAGTCTCTTCCTACTTATTTTGGAGTTTACACTTGATAGCTAACGTTATACTTTGAATTAAAAAGGGTTTTCAAAATTTCCGTGTTTCCGCCAAGAAGGTAATTCGAGTAAGAATCTCCACGTAACCACTCCAAATTGTGAAGTTGGATTCTTCACAAGTTTTTGTGCCAGAAACAGATTAAAACATGTGCTGGGTACAAATTTTCTGGTTGTAACACCCTTGTATAAGTTAAATAATAACAATATATGTTCTAGCTCAAGTTAGTTACCTAGGTACTCGGCATGTTTACTGAGGGTGCATTAATTGGGTCAAAACGTTTAAAGCTGTTGCGAAACAATCTGATTAATTAGCTAAAAGCGTTCAATTCTACTAAGTGAGCCGTTAGACGCGACGGCGGTTAGTTCATGTCGCAGTAAACTACTTTCTTAGTACACAGAACTCCATTAATCAACTGGAATAAAACTACATTTCTTTAATAAAATGAAAACGATTCGCATAAGTCGCCTTTTTCTTCTTCTTTCCTTTATGGAATTTAAACGTTTGTATTAACTTTATGCATGTCATGGAATCTTAAAATAAACGATTTATAACGATTTATACTCGTTTATTAATATATATTGTTGTGGACTTTCTCTTGCTGTTAAACTAAATTTTAAAGGTTATTTTTTACTTTTAAATGAAGTTTCTATATGCAACTGATATATGGGAAGCGTATTTTGATTTGCACTTTGCGTGAAGACTGATTGTTACTATAGAATTTCAAGAATTTCACTCTAGAATCTATGTATATTATACCCACTTAGGTAAGTATAGTATGTCATTGGAACAATAATAATAAATTGTATTACCAGGAAGCAAAAGAGTATTTAAGGGGGATTATGAGTTCAGTGCGACGTTGACTTCGTTTACATTATTATAGAAAGGATCGTCATCTTAATACTCTTAACACACTATCTAGTATCATATAGGTATTCTTTTTAAAGTGAACATTGCATGCAATAAAGATATTAAAGTCCACAAATTCGTAGTAAATGTTGTGTATATTATTTTATTTCATTAAGTTAAAAGTTTTCAAATACATCTATCCTAATTATATTCGGTTATTACGAGTATTACATACCTATAAGGGTATTTTATATATTATTATGATTTTTTTTTCGTCTTTTAAGTACCATATTTGATTGTGTACATTTGTTGTTACTATTTAAGTGGTATACCGCTGTTGTTTCCACAGTAAATAAACGTATGAATAAACCCGTTCTTTCTTCCGTAGTATGTTTACCTAAGCACAGCAGCAACAACGCCTATGCCGACGAGGGCGGCGCCGGCGCCCATCAAGTAGTAGCGGTGCTGGGCGGCCTCCGCGCCCGGGGACAGCTGCACCAGCCCCACCACCAGCACCACGATGCCCAGCAGCAGCGAGCCCACGATGGCGTGCAGAGCTGCCACCTGGAGTCACATACTATCTGATTTACTGCATGCTTTTTGCTTGTGTGTGTGATCTAAATACATCAACATATTTTAGATTTAAATTATCACTAGATGTTGCTCGCTTCTTTAACTCAATAATTGTTTATTATATAGCATGGCGGTGCGCAAACGTAACGTTTCACAGGAATCCGTGATCGTGTTTACTTTTTTAATGACGATCCTTAAATATTCATTGGACAGAGGAAGAAATAATAATAGTAAACGTAGACAGTTTGCACAGTTGTTGGTCCATTTCATATTGATTGTATGAAAATAAAATATTCAAAGGTGGCTTGCTTTCGACACAACAGCAAATTGTTTACGTTTGCGCAACTTAGAAAATTATAGAAATGAAATAAAAAATTATCACGCGGACCAGTTTGCATTTAATATTGATCAGGCGCGTGTCTAAAAAAATAGCAAATCGTAGTTAAAAGTTACATTTTGGTAATGTTCCGGAATCCTTGTTCGCTACGAACTCACGTATTCATATTTTACTCTCATTAGTTATATACATAGCTGCATACATATTCCACATATAAAAAAGGTTTAAAAAAATGTTTACATGTA
The DNA here is from genome assembly GCA_018251115.1 of Codatractus alcaeus. Taxonomy (NCBI): domain Eukaryota; kingdom Metazoa; phylum Arthropoda; class Insecta; order Lepidoptera; family Hesperiidae; genus Codatractus; species Codatractus alcaeus. The sequence goes on from DWOQ01000142.1 coordinate 8,426, forward strand.
TATTTACAAATGCACTCAAAAATGTCGCTTTCAGACTGGGAAGTGTGCAGCGATGAACTAACCAATGATTTAAAACAGAACCTTTAAGTAGAGTTGCTTAAGAAATGCACTATTACGATATACTATACTTTAAGCAAATGTAAATTTCATTCACATCTATCGAAATAATAACCACTATACTATAGAATAAAATCTTTGCTTATAACAAAGCCAATGAATAGACAAACTATTCGAACAATACTAAAGGCTAAATTCAAACTTTTATCATGTAGGTTTACATGTGGCTTCTAGATTTTTAATATGTCATTTAGAGCTACAGGGTCGGTAAAGGTGAATGCTGACAACAGCAATTGATTTAAAATAAAACTATAGCAACTATATTGCTTCTGATATTGATATGAAAACTTAAAGTCCATATTGTCGTCTTCCCTTATAACTATGTATAGGTACTTACCCAAATTTCAGTTCCATACTCATGTGGTTTTTGAGTGTTAATGTTAAATTAGTGAAAGTGATTTTTTGCTACATAGTATTTTTAAGGTTAGGTATGGAAGTTGCCGACCTTCCCGCACACATAGAGCTCGTTCCTCAGACGGTGGTGGTCGGGCGATGGTGTGGCGTCCTCGGGCGCGCGGCCCAGCGGCAGTGGCAGCTGCGACGGCCGTCGCCCGCCGCCGCGCTTCTCCGCGCGCCGCCGCTCATGCCGCACCGCCACCGCTGGCATCGCACCAATCATTTTCGCTGTAAGATTGTTCTGTACTGCCTTTAACGTACGGGTTACTAAAGCTTTGGGGATACGAAGTTAGACGCAGCTGTGCGAAGCAAGCGTTTGCCGTTGGATTTAACAGGACAGAAAGCCGGATCCACCGCTTTTACAGATGACCGTTTCTTTTATTTATAAACTGACTTGAATCAATTAAAATGATCAAATCCTGCGTGACCTGTGTGCTTGAGGTGCTTTCGGTTTATGCAAAATAAGAATTGTAATTTTAACAAATCTAAGGAATCTCGACGTATTTGCAATCCATTGTACTTTTATTAAACTTTAAGCTTGGATTGTGTTGTGTTGCCAAAGCATAATCTTTATAAAAGAATTACTACACGCTTATGTAGTAAGTATTGAATATAAAAATGTAAGTGCTTAGTGTTGTATTTTCGAATCTTTAATTGCAATTTTTATATTTATACAACGTTTGACAACAATAAGTTCTACTTACACCGCTGATTCTCTCTTGGCTGCAATAAAGATTGGAGCATATCTGGAACAAATGAAAGTAAATCAGATTGTACCACTCATAGAATTACTCTTTAAACAGATAAGTTTCATATAAGTTTATCATGTGTAAGGTTCCGGGTCATGTCCTGGTCGGACCGCTACCTACCTTAATTTTTTGTTCTGGTTATGTGTATTTGTAATGTGTCGTGTGAGTCGGGTCCATAACTCTCACCACACCAGGAATCCGGTGTGAGATTATTGTGGGCTTTTACTGTAGAAAGTGTTTAAACTCCTTAAGTTATCTGAACATTAACTTTAACAACATTACATGTATCCGAATCTAACAATCCACAGTGGTGACTTTTATAGTATGTCTAACATTAATATTGATACATTAATATTAATATTGGTATTAACATTAATATAACATTAATATTAATATTGATAAATACATTAGTCCATTATCACCGCATCACCATCGCAGTCTGGGTACTAAGATTATTTATTGTGCCAGGGTATCGAGGTTTGAAGTTACATTTTTTTATTTATGTATTTTTGTATAATATAGAAGTAGTAAACGAACAGTCCATTAAAGTATATGTGTGTCCTCTTGAAATTTAACTGTTAAAAATTGAGTACAGCGTATGTAATGTGAATGTAACTGTCTCTTCATTATAATAGTAGTTATTTCTACCAAGGAATCTTTAAACACATCTTTCTATAAAGACGATCACTTTTGCACATTCAATTTATTCATTAATAGTTAGTAAACTTTTAATTAAGATTAAGTTAGTGTCATCTTAATAGCTTCAGTCTAGATTATACTCTTTTCCTGTGTTCAATCGTAACAGTTTCTGTATTTAAGTACTTTTTAAAGTTACTTTTCGCAGCTAAATCATCGAGATCCAGATTTTCGTGGCGGTATAAACCAGGCGTTAATATTCGGGGCACATGCTAATATTTTATCATTATGCCACGGCCTCGGTTGTCAACTTCATGCTATATGTGGTTACATGCATTTTTATATACTCTACGTATCCCCGAGTAACGTTGGAACTTTCCCGGTAGAATTTGTAAAATTCAAACAATTCGTCGTCGTACATTCGAAGGAATGCTTTGTTGAAAATTGAATTTCTTAATCTTTGAATTTTGTAAAGTAGAGTGTGGTGTGTCCTTTGTACCATAGTGGTTATATGGATGTATGTGTACATGTATGATCTTTGTTTTGATCTTGCAAAATCTTAAGACCAACATAGTTTATCTCTAGTCAAACTATGGCAACAGCCCTATTCATGTTTTTATCGCTTAACACTTGTACTATAATTTAATTATATATTAAAAAATTTAAGCATTCTTTCTTGTTATTTTTAGCACTGATACAATTAATATAATATAATTATTCTCAAAAAGACGAACTAAAGGTAAGTTAAAATTAACGTCGATTGATGAATCTTTGTACATGGACAATTTCATTGTTAATTAAAAAGAACAAGGAATGAAAAATTGTTATAAATTTCGAACGTAGTAATAATTATCATTAATCTTAGTCCTACAGTTTGTTAGCGTTAAATAAAGCGTTCAAATATCAACTTTGTAAATATAATTAAATAACAATAGACGTCTAGGCTGAATGGCCCAAAACTGTCTAGATAATTAATAGTGGCGTTAATGTGGATCATTGATTATTTTAATCCTTTTCATAGCTTATCATATTATTTAGGGTCAGAACGACAGTTTCAGATATATTCGAGGTCCTCTTTCACGCTATTACCGTAATGAGGTGCTGACGAAACTTTGTGATAATAATATAACTATTATAATTGTGCGGTCGCATTAGCGTCTCTAATTTAATTAAACTTGAGACTGAAATATTTTACTGCTGGAGTACTAGATATACTCCAGTACTTAAATGCGTAATTATTATTGTAAGACTAGATATGCCTTGTGGTCCAACCCGTGTTCAAAAAGAAATATACGCCGCATTTTCCCAAGTAAATAGACCCATAAATAATTTTCATTGACCTCCAGCTTCTATGACGGCGTTTACGACGGAAAGCTCAAGCTTCACAGCTTCTGGATTAGGTGTAGTGTAGGGATTATGAATTTTAGAAACAATAAATCTATTATAATAAATGATCTATCATGTTCAAAAACATTTTTGTACATGTTTTGAATAACGCGTTCAAATATGGAAACAATCTCCTTAACTGTATTATATGTATAGATATACATTGAACATAATTATTAAATATCGTTTAAAACGTCCGTCTGTTGGAAATTGCAATAGTACGATGTATTAAGCGGCTTAAATTAAAACAGCACGGACCTACTTCCAATATAGTACTAAAAATAGCGCGATTACCATGTAACCAATTAATTGACCAACCAGTCACCAACTATACCAGCTGGTCACCTTCAATAGCCGTTAGTCATGCGTTAGTCCCTGACTAAGTCCTACGTTCCTATACCTATACATTGTCAGAACAATGCAGCAAGAAGTACATTGTGTGAGTACAAATGATTTTCCTTACTTAGCAAACGTCAAAGCCTTTGGATTTTGTATGCACTAGTTTTGCCGCTAACTCGAGCTTAGATGTAGAACGAAGCCTTTTGTTTAGGTACAACCCATTTTCTAGTTTATAAGAACCTAATACTTAATGTTGGAATGAAATAGAGTTCGTTTAAGGTATAATATTATATATAATTTATACATACATATAGTGACATATACATATATAGGTAGTGGTACATATATGTATGTTTATATAGATATACATGTATTTACATTATACCTAAAAGTACCATATCGATTTGATAAGCTAAAAGTTCCGTGACACACTGAATTTGGCTGACATCTAAATAATAGTTTACGATATCTGTTCTGAATCTGCGTGTTTATGTTCGTACTGTATCTATGGCAACCACGACGAGAGGAAGGAAGGAAGAAGGAAGGATAAATATGGGGCTTAAGTGAAGACAGCATTACCATACTATCAAACTGTATTATGCTTATGTATCGTATATTTTTTCTGGACGTTAAAACCAGTCCGGCGTAGTACAAACGTGTAGAGCTATTAAGGCACCGATCGATCGAAGTACACGAGTGTCGCGTTAGGGTATCAACCTAGAAACTAGGTCATATGCCATCAAACTGAGCTCGGCACTGCCACACGTGTTTAGTGGAACTAACAATATTAGTTTACAGCAACGAGTAATTAATTGACTGATTGAAATTTCGAGCATGTGTTATTAGAATGCCAATCACGGGCTCAGGGTTGTATTGTTGTGATATTAGTTGGTTATATTAGTTGATCTTGTTACCCGGTTAAGCTATATTATAACACTATAATATATAGAATACCGACAATTATAGAGATGCGAAGGTTTTAAACCTTATATAAATTTTATATCTGTATCTAAGAGGTATACGATATTAATCGCCAAAACACAAATTTTACAGGACGGGCAAAAATGCGCCCCACGCAAGTTTGACCACATTATTGATGGAATGTTTATAAGATATTCAACCGATTTAAATGAGGTTGAGTTTTATTTACTGGTGTAGTTGGTATGTTTCAATCCATATATATCGATAAAAGGGTATATAAGTTTATATACTTAAGGGTATATAAACATACAATAATTTGAGGTCTAATGCCATCTTATATTCGTCGTTATTTTGCAAAATATTTGGCATTGGAGGTAATGCAATTTACCATTATAAAGTGCTGATTTATGGGATTGTAATAGCAGAACAAGCAAGATTTCGACAAAAATGGAGTTGTTATTCTTTACCTCTGAGGACTAGATATAAAGTATACCCAATTACTGTGTCACCATTTTCAACTGGCTCAAAAATAGACGTTTTATTTCGTTTGTTAACTAGAAACTCCGTCATTTATAATATAAACCGATTTGGAAGTTTTTTTAGCCAGGAGATAGTTTTATATAGGTCCCATTTTGAGGGTTAATTAAAATGAAATCATCCCTTTTGCATATGTGTGTATGACACTTTTGAAAGCATCCCCATTCCACAAAAAAAAAACAAATTGGACCAATAAATAGCGGAGTTAGGTGGTTAAGA
>DWOQ01000143.1:0-13690 GCA_018251115.1 Codatractus alcaeus
GACGAGAACGTGCACAGAATCGGAAGGACAGGTCGCGTGGGCAACCGTGGCAAAGCTGTTTCATTCTACGATGAAGATTCGGTAAGGAATTTTGCAATAAGCAATCCACTTTTCAGAAAATCATATGATCGATTATTGAGTTTGTTCATAGAAGTAAATAGTTTTCCATGCAGTCTACACGTACTACGAAATTGCTAGTTTCTACTATTTTATAACAAGTTAATGTCTTACCAAATCGAACCTACCAATGTCAGTAATTGTAGATGTACATACTATAAGTACCAAGCATTTAACAATATTTGTAAATACTAGTATCCGCTACGGATTTTCATTGATTAAGTACTTAGTAGTATTGATGTCTTTTTGAATAATAATATGTATTAATGTTAAATTCTTTCACAGGATAAGGATCTAGTGGCGGACTTGGCGAAGATCCTCAAGCAAGCTGATCAGCCCGTACCAGATTTCCTGAAAGGTGGTGGCATGGCCACATATAAGGGCAATAAATATGGCGGTAGCGATATTAGGGTCAGTATAACTATGTTTTTATTATAACTTCACCTATTATATACATCTACTTCCTTGAATCTTCTAGTCCTCTACACAAAGGTGCCAAGTACCTTTATACATTTAAAATCCGAAAGACATTAATGTAATTATTACAATTTTAATACTGATAGTAGGAAATGTGCTAGAAGTGAGAAATATGGTAGATGAGTCATAAAATAGGTTTTAAACTCAATAAATATGGTCTGGTAACAATGGAAAATAAGTATCTTCTTCTATCTATAAGAGATAGATCACTAGCTAGGCTGTCTGGTTAGAACTTATTTAGGCTTGGTAAACTTGTACTTTCACATGTTAAAATTAATTATATTATTTAGAAAATATTTTATTAGAAAGGAGGTACTTCCATTGAAATATCATTTGCATCGGAAAAACGGTTTTGAATAACAGAAACTTCTCAAAATCAAATGGGAAATGAATGGTTAATTATAGTTTTATGACAATCCATGTCTAATACTTACTTATAGGTGTAATGATTAAAGTCGCTCATATTTTAGCTTAGTATTATTATTAAATAATTCATTAATTATTAATAACGCAAATTGTACATGCATTTGATTGTGTTCGTGCAAACAATAATGTGGACGAAGGTAATGACGAAATTTACATCCATTTAGAAGTAAATTCTTGCTTATGATTTATTTTGCATTGTCTGTAGGTTGTTGATATATTTTATATAATACACTATCGTATTTATGTTTGAAGATGCATAGTTTTTAGTCATAATTTTATAGCATAATCTTGTTTCTTATTTTATAGTTATTTATGCCCTGCATGATGTATTTTTTTTCTATTTATCAAACTGATGAAGTTTCATTATAAAAATATTTAAACTAAAAACAAAACATAAAAGCTTGCATATGATTGCATATATATTCTGTAAATTAAATTTAAAAAATCTTGGGTTAATATTTTTTATGTAATATTTCAGGATTTTAACAATGTTCAACCTGATCTACAGGGAGAGGAGCCCGACGAACAATGGTAGATATAAGAGACTACTTGAAAGTGCCTCATTGGCGTTAGTGTGTAATGAACATTTGTTTATTTGATTGATATTCGTGCAACTAGTGGTGCGTGTATAAACATTGGTGCTCGTATGGCCAGCCCATTCAAAGTGGCTTAGTGTGAACAAAATCTCCTCAACACTACAATTGTTGTGACCTGTGACTTATTTGATGTGTTTTTCTCCTACTCTCGTACAAGACTGTGTTTTTAATGTGACAAGTATTTTAGAATTAGTATGTAACGTAACTTTAGCTCCATACCTCATGGTAACCATCATTGTTCACACATTCTGAAAATAATAATCTGTCTAGATACCGTGTCAGACATTGTAATTATTGACATGTAAAATGATTGATTTTTAAATTGACATATTGTCTTATGTTTCTGTATGTGTGAGTTAAAGCGTCACACATAACAGATAAATGCGTAATAAGACGTGTATTTAGATTTTGGACTTGACAATAAAATTCAGCCAATTTCGCATCTGGCACGGGACATCTAGGCATATATCTGATACATTTGTGTATTTGCACAAGTCCTTTGCTTGGGAAGTTACATACATCATTTAGTTGTACTTAACGTGTTTATTTGTTTTTTTTTCAAGAATATTGTTTTCTTTTTTTTATTTTTAACTGTTTGAGTGTTAAGTTTTCTTTTTTTTTATTCATAGATATTATAAAAAAGTTTCACTATTAACAAGCCAGTCCACAAATTAATAGTGTCATTGTTTATTGTATAACATAAATCTGTGATGTGTATTATTAAAGTTGCTCACTTTAAATTTTAATTAAGTACATTTAGGTTAACATTTATTTGTAAACTTTATTTACAGGTATTATATGTATTGGTTTGTTAGTTTATCATTTTTCACACATTAATTAGTGTTATGGGCAATACCTACAACTTGCTGCAGCTGTATATGATCAGCTATAGTTGTTAGAAACTATATAATGGTTGTTAAAACTAGAGATCTGGATGGAATTTGATTCCTACCCGACACTGGGATGAAAACAAATCTGTATTCCAAAAATATTTGTTCTCAAATTAGGGAGATAAAAACCTTTTTCTGTTTTATTAATATTTGATTAGTTGAGTTTATATTTCAGTTATATATATACAGGGGCTTCAGAAGTAATTTTGTACACCCAGTTTTTCGCAAAAACTTAATATATGTGCAGTAGACAGAAAATATATTTTGTTAAATAGTCCACTGCAGTGCGGTGCATAGTGCAGATATATTAGGAAGTCTTATCTTAATATGTATTAGTATTCTGAATTTGAATACTGCATCCTCTTGTATGATGTCATCAAAACAAAGTGCCCAGTTAATTTAATTTGGTGCAAGCATCGAATTGTAGGATTGCATCATAACCAATGCATATAGAATCTCTTTCATAAACATATACATAAGTCTATTAACTTTGAGATCAATGAATGGCAGACATTATGGTCTTAAAAATGTTTTTCACATCCATTACTCAGTACTAAATTTGAAGGGTCTGTACAACATGGCAGGCAGTTTTCTGTACAAATTAAAAATAACCTATCAATATAGATTTTTATATTGATGAGCCTGTGATTATTATTATAAGTAGTATAGGTTATGCATAATGCATTATAACATGTCGCCGTATATGAGTACAATAGTCAGTCAAGAGCTGTTACAGGACACTACAGTATTTTTTTGCTATTGTTATTGCAACATTGTTGAATGCAGGTGTCGATCACGAATTTTAAGTTCAAGTTAAGAATCTTGACTGAAAGTTTCCCACAGTTAAGTTGTTATCAGTCTTAATAATATTATAACTATGTTATATTTCAAATATTGCAGTTTCCATTTCACTGTGTGATTATAAATATTGGATGAGGCCGTATAACTGTATGAAGTTCCAAAACTTCTAAACTGTGGTACCAATACTATACGTACCATACATTGATATGCTGATATTTAGCAGTTTCCTATTGGCTGCTATTTTTAATAACATTGAAAGACTTATAAAGACTGTTTTTATCAGCAAGTAAAATCTGCCTTACATGTTCAATAATTTAGTTCTAGCATTGGTAAAATTTACTCAAAGAATAGCATCATAAAAATTGAAGTGCTTGGCATATATTTTTTTTAATAAATTGCATAAATATAAATATTCGTAACAACTTCAGGGTATGTGTGTAGTAGGCTGGCTTGGCATACAGTGTTGAGCTCGGCGATTTTTTGTCAAGGACAAAATATTACTACATAAGTATGTATTGTATTGAGATTGAGCTCTGATCGCCAACGGCGTAACTGCTAGTATTTTTTATATACTGGAGTATTATATAACTGCAGTATTTTTGGAGATAGTGCGCGATGTGGACTTGCGAAATCTAACATTGAATTATGTATTCACTAAAACGAACTAGATGTGTCTTGTGGATGTCCACAAGGCCATCTCTAGTTCATTTCCGTGAATACAGTGTGATTTCTCGTTCGCTTGATCCAATAAGGGTGACTATCGACTACACTAGCAGACGGCTCATGAATCGTGCGACTGTATCAATATTGTACTAGACTTAAAATATTTTTTGATATTTAGACAAACCTTTATAGATTAAAATGCTTGTTTCCGAATGTAAAAGACTACATTGTGAATAAAATATTTCACCTTAATTATGACATTTTTGTTTTTTTTTACCCCGTACTATACAGACGACAAACAACTTAAACAATGATCTTGATCTGCACATAGATTTGTAGGCATTATAGGTCTCTTGAGAAATTAAATGAATTGAACCTGCATATTCATATATTTTAAAAGATGGTGGAACTCGTTTAGTTCAACGGAGGAGGTATCGCCGCCACCCTCATAATCCTCCGTGAAGCAATTTTTTTGTGTTTCGGTTTGGAGCCGTGGTTGCCGGCTATATTCATATTAATTTGCTTTCAAATGCAAATTCCTGCAGCAGCATACTTTGTACAAATTTTGCTAGTATCGTTTTATTAAAGTAATGTTTTTAAATTAAACTAAATGTAAATAATAAATTCACTTTTTGTATCTTATATTCACCTTATAGATTTGATAGGGCGTCGATGATATGCTAGCTTAGTGTGATGTCTATATATAATCCGCCTCTAGAGTTTAAGACAAATCTAGTCGCCATGGTAACAAGGTACTTAATGTAAGCAATATACATTTTTTATGCAAAAGGTCCATGGTTTCCATGGTTCACGACATCGATACTCTTCTTAAAATATCATCTTAAATTAATACATATGAGTAAACGACTAAAACATACACTTATGTAGTTAACACATTATTAAAATATTTTATTATTGCACATAATCACCACTTTTCTTAAACGTATTATACGGTAGGGTTCGTACCATCTATAATACCATCAGTTCATTGCAGGTACAAAATTTTCTTTGATTAATTTATAAAATACTTGATACTAAAAACTACATCTTAAGTACTCAATCACAGTCGACATCATGTTCATCCAATGGCTGGAAGTCCATTTCGTTGTTCCTAGACGAACAATATTTAACTAATCTGAAACAAAAGAAACAGGCAACTATAAAGTACATTTTTACCGTACACCTACATACGCAACATGTAATTTACTATCAAGTAATTACATTATAATATCTATTATTAACAATATGTTACTCGATCTCTACGTACAGATCGTGAAACTATGACGCAATGACCTAATCTGATAAAATTTATCTATAAAAATATATAATAATACCTATAGATCAATATTTACTTACTATTATTCGAAGTATATGTTAACACGTTCAATGCCACCTCAATTTTCATGAAGTTCGTTGCAATGCCGCCATACAAAAGCATGCGGACACTCCAGGTGTGTCGGCGGCATTGCATCTAGTCAAACATGGACCCGCCAGGCGTGTTCAGCGGCACTGGGACTACGTTAAATTCTTTTTTCGACTAATTTTCGACTTTAGCAACGAGTTTTAGTTAGTCTGCTGTGTGATGAGCAAGAATCAAGGTGATTGTAATACAGTAGTGAGGTTCAACCTGGAATTATGGCTGGAAATAGATTTCTAGGTGAGTAATTATCGTAATTTTGTAAGAGATTGTCAACCTTTGGTAGTTTTTTACTGTTTTTATTGGTATTTCAGTGGTTAATCTGTTTTTTACTCTTACGAACTCTGAATTTGTGTAAATTAGGTAGGTAACTTAACTCAAATGATTTTGGGGGCATCTCTAGCAATGGGGTTGATTTCCAAATTATTTTACCAAAAGGATAATTGTACCCATTTGAATATTTCACAATTGTCTCATTATGATAATTTTGTACAAAAAAATTGCGCCGGATTTCCTGCACGTTTTTTAAATTAAAATTATATTATATATTTAAATTATTGATAATTTAACGTAAAACGAACGTATGCGTGATTTATAATTAATAAACTGAATGATAATAATATTTCGAGTATCTTGAATTATAACTTAAATTAATAATAATAAAAAATTATAATTGAATTTAATTAAAATCAATATATTGATTTAAATAGAAATTTACTTCGTTGGAAGAAAATATTACAAAATATGTTGAATTTAGTTAAGGTCAGCGTAATATTCACATATTTTAAGTACAAACACATTTTTGTGTTAAAGGCAGTTTTTTATTTTATTAAAACGACAAATTCAACCTTATCTCAAATTATTTGAATTTTTTTTAGGAAAAGCTATATTTGTGCCTGAAACAGAGCATAGTGAGGACGAAACTCAATACAGCCCGTCACCTTCAAAATGTTCAAATTTGGAAGGTTAGTGTGGCGACCAATAATTACCTATAATATGTTAATTTGCATTATTTCTTATAAACATAAATCCAGGAAAAAATCTATATTTACTTACGGTACCCGTCAATGACGAGTATTGTAGAGTCAAATAAAAATATTGATTACAAGAGGATATGGTATTGAGTGAGCGTGTTTTGATTAGCATCATCCGTGTTGCGGCAGCACAACATTTTGAACCAGCAGCTGTAGCTATTGAACTTCATTGCTACGTGGAAAAACCAAATAAATGAATAAAACTAGTTAGGTTTTTTTGACAAAAGTATACAACTATAAATTTCTTAATAAGTACTTCACTTTTCAGAGCGCACGACGGATTGTTATGATTACGAATCTCAAGACGTTTTTACGGAATCTCCAAATGAGCTTCGTGATGATCAAAAATGCCTATCTGATTCAGAAGAAATTGATAACTTTAAAAAAACAAAGGAAATTGGTACTATGACTACTGAATGTACAAATACGATCAGGCATCGAGAAAATAGTACAATGACTGAATCGGGGATAACATGCGCAAACAATACAGATTTAGAGATTCGGTGCAATGAGTATTTCGGAAGCGTTGTGGCATGCGAGTTAGCCAATTATCATGGTCAAGCTCGCTTTGACGTAATGAAAGAAATAATTAACATCTTTAATAGATTTAAATCTACCTAATTAATACATATTATGTAGTGGATGAAAGGTTTAATCATTGTACCAAAGAAACTGGAGATATTTTTTATATATTAGAAGAGAAAAGAAAAGACTGATTTGCTTCATCCAAATATTTATTTTTATTAGCGTACAATAATCATTTTGTAAGTGCATGCACAAAATAGTAATAATTTTGAGTCGGATTTATTGTAATATCTATAATACTCGTATTAAGACTGATTTGCCTTAATAATCATCACATAATTACAAGTCTGATTTATATAATTATCAATATCTATGATATGGTTTAAAACATTCTATGCACAAGCCTGGTTGTTGGGGGCAGTTTTCACAGGCAAACAACGTTGCTACCCTTTTTTTTTTTGATGACCAACAATGGATGCATCGTCTGCGTTTGGTTTTACCTTTTTGGTTTTTTTCTAATTTCGTAATGCAGTGGACATTTCTACCCAACGGAAGCTGTAAACTTGGTGGCAAATTGGGCTCTACAATTGATTTTATGACTTTTAAGCGAAAGTCATATAAAGATATTTTGCTGCTTGAGGCATACTTATTGTACAGAAAGAAAGAATTAATCATAATACATTGCATTATATGAATAATTACTTTTTTATACCACCTTAGTGATTTATGCTCGCACGAGTAGTACGACAGCATTTGATCATGACGATCTATCGCACTCTTATTTTCATTATAGTGTCTAATTATCTGTGGTTTCAGTTTTATTTGCCCCCTGCGATTTCTAGTATTTTCTAAAATGCCATTATATTTTGATGAAATGGCCAAGATCTCCCTTTTGTCCATCCATTTGATAACGCAGATATTATTTTTATGCTGTATGCATAACTCGCCCTTTTTTAATTTAGTATTTATAACAGTTTTTGGGTTATTTTTTCTATTGTTTCTTAGTGTGCCAGTACAAAATGTACTTTTATTATATAAATCTGCCACCAGGTCTACACTTGAATAAAAATTGTCAATAAACAAATGGTGTCCCGCATTTATATATTCGTTCATTAAATACAAAACTACTTTTTTAACGTGATTTGAGCCACCAACAAACAAATCCCTTGCACCACCGTACAAATGTATTTTCTGGGCAACTCCCAACTGGTCGGCAAGTACATAAAACTTCAAACCATACTTATTTTTTTTCCCTTTCATGTACTGTCTAAATAGAAGTCTTCCTCTCCATAACATCATTGACTCGTCAATTACTAAATGTTTTGTGGGATAATATAAGTCTAACATTCTTTTATTAAAAAAATCAATCATCGGTTTTATTTTACAGTAGCTTGTAGTTCCCCCCCTATTCACACATAACATTCTTAAAATTAATAAAAAGGTATTACGAGACATCGCATCCGAGTATACTGATTGATGAAAAAAGATGTCTCTTTTCCAATAATCGGAAAGTCGATTTATTTTTATAAAACCCATGTGAAACAATAACCCGAAAAATAATTTCAAATCACCGCAGCTTATGGGTTTCCAAGACTTAGCTCTGCTGTTTACTGCCGTGCTTGTAGTTTTTAAGTACTCCCCGTACTCGTTGGTGGAACGAGTTATTAAACTAAGCAGGTCATTATTGAAAATAGCTTCAAAATAGCTTATTGGTGTATCAGCTATTACTTCTTTTACACGAGTTGTTTTTGTGAAAGGGAGCTCGATTTCGTCATCAGGATTCCCCGGGCGCCATTGATCATTAGGTGCATTAACAGGAATTATTATTTCTTCCAACTCAGTGGTTTCAATATTATCAAGTTCGAAGTCGCCTTCGGAATTGTCTTCAAGGTCAACATCTGTATCTATCTCGTCGAGAATATTTCCAGCCAATATCCCCAATAACTCTGAGTCAGACAAAGTTGAAGCTGGCTGATGCATGGGGGGCGTTGAACTTAATGGTTCCATGGCTGCGAGAGTGTCTTCGATGCCTGGGAAATCCCAATTAGGACTTTCCCATGAGCAGGATGGTATTGGATTACCAAAGGGATCCATAACCTAAGACAAAAATAATTTGTTTTTATATACTTGTACGTTTTGTACCATCATATTTTATATTTCACTATTAACTTATATAAAATACACGATCGTTTTTATTAATAAATGTAAGTGTAATAACTTATTATAGTAACAACATTTTAAATAAATATTACTTACCAATTTTATGAAACCGTCACTGAAGTTAATGCAAAGATGTGATTGCCGGAAGTCCAGAAACACTAGCCGATGTGTTCTTATATGTAATCAAAAAGTCCAAAAATACTAGCCGAAGTTGTCATAAGTGCAATCATAAAGTCCATAAATACTAGCCGAGGTCGCGATGTTTAGCAATCATGAAAGTCCAAAAACACAAGCGTAAGTCGTCGATAGAGGGATCAAACAAAATTCAGTACATCATGCGATGCCGTAAGTTTCGAACACTGCACTAAACAAATTCCCTTGTCGAAAACAAAGCAATACATCTAATAACTTTTGCCGAAAAAGTGCGACGACCCAAACCAAGTACAAAATCCTTGCTTTAAAGTTCAAATTCAAAAACAATAGTATAATTATTTTCTCCGTGCAGTTTGGGTCATAAAAGATAAGCTTGCTAGGGCGGTGAGCATGTCGCGCGGGTGCAACGCCATTATCGTTAAAAACAAATGAGTCATCGAAGTTGCCTTCGGCGGTGCGGTATCCAAAGGGTGCTGGGATATTGTTATGTTGTGATCATTGTTTGTCAATTGTTATATAATTTGTTTTTCATCATTACCCCACATAATAATATTCTTATTTTAATAAAGACGTTGTTTTATCTATTTTTCTTTGATTTTTATCACAATCCCACATAACGACAAAACTAAATACACTTTCGATAACGCTTATCGACAAACTAGTGCGCATCACTAAGGCCCTAAGGCACTAATAAGGCCCGTGAGTGGGAGATAGTGCAAAATACTCGCTTCACCGCTCCGACGTTTTATGACACAAACTGCACGAAGAAAAAAATTTTACTATAGGCAAAGGTAAGATAAAAATAATAAAACGTGCCATCACACACACCATTTCGTGGAATCCTGGGGAGTAGTTTGATCCTTTCTAATGCAATTCGCACGCATATTCCCTACTCGCTCTATTCTGTCCGGTCGGTCCGACAAGACCGAACACGAAATACAAACGTATAAATGCCAATAAAAACTGATATACATTTTTTAAATTTTGTCGGCTTTTGTTAATTTTATACAAAAATTTAGGTAGGTATGCTAGGAAACGGGTCTAGGTCTGATGACCAAAAATTACGCCGCCGAAATGTAGTCTAATCTGATTCCTCGTTTATATGATCTACTCGGTTTCTTTTTTTTGCCTTCTGTGTACCTACTCATCTACCAGTCCTTCCCTATATCTTTTGCCTTTTTGAGCTCACTATTAATTTTTAACCTTATATTTGGGCTTAATATATATATATATTGCAACAACTGACATCTAAGTGCAAAGGTTGACAATCTATGATACACTTGTTAAAGTGGACACGCCAGGCGTGTTCTCGGCATTACTTAACCAATTTATTTTTTTATTGTAATATTTGAGATTTTCGCCGGTAGCCACTTTAAAATTCTTTAGTTTGTTGCTCAAGGATTACGTACTGAGAATCCCAATAAACTATGTGGGCAATCTTTTTAAATATCGACGAAAGTTTCAGAACACGCCTGGCGTGTTCAAGGCATTGTCATAGAAATTCGCAAGAACACGCTAGGCGTGTCGGTGGCATTGAACGTGTTAAAGATAATTTTTTTATCTTAAACTAAGAACGTATAATTTTGATATATTTACTTATGGTAGAGAGAATCGATTATGTGGGACTGATATAATTTTAATGTTATTGCATTAAATTATAATATTTAAATAAAAATATTTTGTTATAAAAACCAAGGGTTATTTACTCCCTTGAAAATATGGCAGGGTAAAATTCCATCTACTCCCCTATGCGTTAACAGGGTCGCAGTATATGAGATGCAGAGGGGTGTGAATTCCCACATCTGAAACGCTCATAAGTGTGGAGGCCTAGCCACGGTCGGTCTAGCATTTAGTGTGATTTTTCCCTCCTCCTTATTCCTTCTGCTACATTCTTTTACTTTCTATCCATCACCAATTTCCTTCTTGTACATAACAAGTTTGGCATCAACTAAATTTTGTACTATTATCTCCACCTATCCAATAGCTCTTATGGAGGTCACGGCTGGATACAGGCCTCCATCATAACAGTATACAGCTATAGTCATCGCATTTCGCTGTGCGCGTTACCCGCAATTGATGAATAACTTATACTAGATCTATCTTTCATTCGTCATCTATGATACTCATATTCTTAACCAACTATTATATAGATTTAAATTACCTGCCTTATAATAAAATGCAAGAAACTACTTACCCTATTAATATCACAGATATAGAAGTCAATACACCACTTAGCAAAAAGAAGGCTCCTGGAAAAGTGCTTATGGTAGTCGTGTAAATCGCTGTAAACACAACGGGGGCGACTAACGGTGTCAAGCCTTCGAGTGCGAACATCATTGCGAATACCTTCACTATGTCGTCCGCTGGTAGTGTTTTTGATAAATACGATCTTATCAAAGGTGAGGACAGTGCATCAAACATTGAAACTGTCGAACCTGGAAAGTAAGATATTTGCCAGTCCTTATTTATTAATTCCACCGCAGCTCGTGATTTGGCGGATTTTAATCTAACCTAAACACCTTTTTCTATTTTTGACAAATTTTAAATGCGCATTTTATTTTCAATATTGCTCTTTACTGACGCATTAGCGTAACTTCTGCTTCGGAAGCATTAATACGTAAGTACCTATAACGTAATGCTTACAACGTAGGATATATCTATCACTGTATTAGTTGTGACTAAATTTGGATAAATATATAAATAAGATAGATGTGATGTAGGGACCTATAATACATCAGTCACTTTAGTAAAGGTACACAATTGAGAATTTATACAAAAATATTTTAATGAATCGTGATCGTAATCATAATATTTAATCCTCGATCGAGGTCGACCCTAACTCTAAATATTTACGATATTTATACTGGACCCATGCACCATTTTTCAAGTAAAAGGACTTGTATAAAATGAAGAGGAAATACCCATTTTAAAACGTGTTTAACGTCTGTCAGTAAGTCCACGATAAGCTTTGAAACGGACAAATCGATTTTCATAGGAACTACTACCTTAAAACCTCTAGTGAACTCGACATACATATAACATACACATATTTGGAAAATGGATTCTCTCGCAAATATAATGCCAGTTTATTTGTCGAATAAATTATAAATGCAATTAGCACACAACAAGAAACTTACCTAAATACATTTGCCATGACGTGACTGCAAATGATTTAATGAAGAATTCAGCCGATTTAGTCGATACAGAAAATATTGCAAATTTGATATCACTGATTCGCAATAACTTCTGGCCTATAACTAATCCCAAGAATCCGGCAACGAAGCCTATAGCTGTCCCTACCGCTGAAAATATATTGTAATCTGAAAGTGCCCATTGTAGCTTTTGTCTAGTGTACATGTATTCTAAAATTGAAGTTCCATACAGAACAAATATTGATATTAATCTCACTGCTGTAAGGAGAAGTATCTGCGCTCTGCCGTAATTCGGTCGTTTTTTGAAACATTCACGTGCCATGTCTTTTACGAGTGAAATGTCAAGAATTTTAGAGAATCCACCCTGCAAAGAAGAGATTAAACACTTAGAGACAATGTTATGTAATTCCATTTTGCAGACAGACAAAAAAATATGTACCCGAATACATCCTCAATTCGTGATCTAGCCACTGGGTCGCATTACATAAACCTCAAGTTATCTCTCTAATGGAGATAGTAAGATAAGAAATCCATTAGTGAGAGAGGCGATAGAGATTAAGAAAACCCCCAGGAGTTTTAATAGGAAAGATGATTTTAAGTAAGCACAAACGTGTAATAATGTGAACAGTCTTTGTAAATCACATGCAGCATAAAATAAAGTTATGAGTCTAAGAGAAAAAAGATCTAGACGTAGGGTAGACAGATTAATCAGCCACGATTGCCTATCAACGATTTCACCTCGCCACCGCAGAAGTCGCGGTGCAACAATCCGTGCAACTGGGTTCAAATATTAAAATATAATAAATAAAGCAATAAATAAATCGTATCCCGTATTACCTACTTAGTATAAGAAGAAAGAAAACAGTTTACCTCCAAAGCTCCAGGCAGAGATTCTGGTATGAATATGCTTGCATACGTATAAGCTAGCACGTTCAAAGCCGTTCCAAATAAAAGTAAAAACTGGTTTCCAATACTCAAAATTAAATGTTTTGCTATTAACGAACCCACTACCATACCCGCTGATACAGCAAAGTCTACTACAGCCATTCTGAAAAAATGATTTGCATCAAGTTAATGCTATAACTAACTTTTCGAAGCTTTTTAACAGTTTTCTAGGTTTTCCCGATTCTATGTTGGTAAAAAATATGACAAGGATATAGGTATTCTATTGTTACGTGCGATGGGTAATAAAATGCCGTATGAACGTAGAAGTCGTTTATTGTTCGCTTCCACAATAATTCAGAATCCGATTCGCTAAGCACAGTCACTATTGTCCAAG
>DWOQ01000144.1:0-13682 GCA_018251115.1 Codatractus alcaeus
AGTTTTATGTTTATTCATAGCGTTGTTATTGTTATAGTTACATTTGAGGCAATAAATAAGTTTATTATTATTATTATATACGGTGTGTACAAAAAGTATCGCATAATCTGTAGTTACAAAAGTGTGTACGACGTAAAGAGGGTCCTTTTTATCAGTTAGTTCCATGTGTGATGACTGGCGTGGGTAATCGGTTAAGGAGAAAAAACACATTTGGTTGACAATTGTTATTTTCTCTACAATTATAAATCACAGAGCTGTACAATTACACATTTGGTTGTCAATTGTTATTTTCTCTACAATTATAAATCACAGAGCTGTACAATTACAACCAGGATAGTACAGTTCAATGTTGATGAAGTGTCCTTGCACTTCATCAACAGACACTCCACCAAACACGTAGGACACGATAGTCACTATCTTGTAGAGCTTGCGTCAGAGTAAAATGCCAGTCCTTGCCCGATTGACTTTAACGAGGTTAACAAACTCTCCGACAAATATTCTACAACAACATCAAACAAATAATAAACAAAATCAAAACAAAGTAAAAGTTTTAAAAATAATAACAGGTTATATAAATCTGGAGTGGGATTGTTTCCACATGAAGTGTGATTCTGTATATTTCGTTACCACTAGTGCCTGTCAACGGTTGCTCTCCCCACCGCAGTTTCGCCATGACCACTATCCATGCAACTGGGTCGAAATATTGGCAATAAATAGACACATATCGTGAGCATCTCGTTACATAATAAAATGTTTTGATTATAATTTTAAATTCCAATAGCGCTAAATTATCCTCGGAGAGGGCAATAAAAACTTAATCAAATCCAGCATTCGCTGTTACCTACGTTCGTTTTAAAGGGCAATCGGCCATATCACAAAATAGCCTTCCAATTTATTTCGTTTTCAACTTTTTACATATTTTAATCCCCTGATTTGCATACCCTAGAACGAGGAAAAACCGTTTTTAGTATTCCGTACTGACATTAATAAAAGGGAATATTTTTTGAATTACTTCGAACTCTTTAGGAATTTTTAAAATTCTGTCGAAGATACCAGAGAAGTTGAAATTGTTGCGTAGAAAATTATATTATATTAATAAATATTGTAGGACAATAATAATGTCAAACATTTTAGTATATTTCAGAATTTTTTGTACATGAATAAACAAGGATATTAAAAGATTTGAGGCGTTATAATTACATATCATTTGTAATTTTGACGGTACACCATTCGTGGTTCAGGTTAAGAATTATTATCGCCACCTCTATGTTTAAAAATCATGAAAAATTCACAATTGTATACGGATCACGCAACACGAGCCGGTTTCGTGCTTCGCCAGTTTTTCATTTTAACAAATGGAGTTTTTTATTAGAAAACTTCCTTTTCACTTCCAATATTTAAACGTCTCCGTCTGTTCGCTTATTGAATTCTTTGTTCCAGTATGTTATGGTCGTGCGTGCTTCAAGTTTTTCACATTTGCGACTGTTATATATTTGTTGTTTTGAACTAGATTCTCGAGGCAGGGTATATGTTTTAACTTTAAGTTCAGTTACTACTTTATGTATTATTATCTAGTAAGGAGGCGTATCCAGCGTCTCGTGTACATGTTTATCGATTTTGGATATTGGTTATTACGTTGGTGATCGAATGTTGCGCGACCGTTAGTAAATTAACATGCGTGCTTCGTAAGGCACGGAGGGCAAGTTGGCCGTCAATTCCAGTGATTATTATTGAAAAGTCTTAGGTCTTATGGGCAGTTCGATCATGTAGTGCCCCACTACTTACCCGCACTCCACCAGTAGCATATTATATTATATTATTAGGAAGGTACACTTTCCCCAGTAATGCGAACCGAAAGGACAGAGGTAATTTAATTTAATATATAATTTACACATGTTTTTTTCGATATTGTTGTACTTAATATATGATGCAAGATGCATTAGAACAAACTACTTATTGTAGCATTGAATAATGGAAAGATGTTCCAACTAGATGTCATGTCCATGCTTGTATCGGTTCTTATATTACATATGTATTTAATATTAGTTCATAATAATATGTCGGAGACGGTCAATAGTATAGACGTAATACGGAGCGTAGCACGAGTTCCGACAAATGGCAGCACAGTCGCAGTGACGTCAATACTCGGCTAACTTCGTGCTACCACAGAGCCTAGCTAGTGGAGGGACGCTGCATACAGCCAGACTTATCGTTTAGCGGTTGAGTGGAGCGGTGGCCTCAGCACTGAGAACTGTTATTCACTTCGTATTGTTCAGTTAATTGTTAGACGATTATAACGAGTCGTTGTAGTGTGTTTGGTTTTTCTCTGTGCTCGGTTAACCTGTGTTATCTGCCCGGATTGTTTGATGTCGGAATTAATAGTTTACGGCCCTCTATTCCGATATATATATGTATATAAAGAAATAAAAAAAATATTTCATACTGACTA
This sequence comes from Codatractus alcaeus, assembly GCA_018251115.1. Lineage (NCBI taxonomy): Eukaryota > Metazoa > Arthropoda > Insecta > Lepidoptera > Hesperiidae > Codatractus > Codatractus alcaeus. The sequence goes on from DWOQ01000144.1 coordinate 2,450, forward strand.
AAGTGCTGGCCTAAGTTTGCAACAGCAAGGTTTGTTAGCTGTATATCAATAGTTTTATAAGTATATAAGTATATTAACTAATTTATTATCTTATGCTATTTCATTAGGGAAAGTAAATAACACCATACCCAGGATCCATTTTCCACGGATTTATGCTTTATTAATAAGGAACCAGAATGTCAGTGTGATAAATCAAGATAAAGATGTTTATATGGATATATGGAGATTATTAAGCCAGCCAGTGAAACAATGATAGCGGGTTGGATAAAACCTATATTTTGATAATCCAAAATAGATGCACCACCAGGTAGTACCTACGTACCTAGGTACCAATATTATCTCGGATTGTTATAAATCTACACATATCTCAATCAGTATCTGTGGAGTTCTTTGCTGTATGATCGGAGCCCAAAGACCTGTGTAGAAAAATAAATGGGGAGTTTTTCAAGCATCAGAATGTGTAATATATGTCCAGTAAATAAATTACCTACGATTGCTATTATACTATAATAATGTGTGCGAAGGCAAAGAGTTCATGCAATTTTCCACAAAATAGGTATCGTATTTAAATATGACATATATTATAATGAAAATTAACATTGCATTAACCTTAACCATAACCTTATAATAATGTGTGCGAAGGCAAAAAGGTCATGCAATACTCCGCAAGATAGGTATCGTATTTAAATATGACGTATATTACAATAAAAAATAACATTCCATTAACCTTATATAAAATATATTTAAATCTCATATTATTTAAACAGAATTTAGGGTCCAACCGTTTGACGAATTCATACGATAACTGCTTTGCTTGCGTTAAGTCCTATTAATCATCTTTAATCCTTTACTTTGAATGAGTGCGACAAAGCTCAATATCGATCATGCGAGTATGCTATGTAATAATAGCTATGTATAAAATACTTTACTGACATGATAAAAAAATACTAAAACATTATATGGTATATATTTTCGAGGTTGACCCAATGTTAGGATGTTTATTTTTTTCGAATTGTATAGTTACTGTTGGCCATAGTGGGCTTGACAGCTTCACCGGGTTTTGACTATGATCGGGAAGGGAGGGATGGTTTTGGTCCCCGTTTCCGGCTTCCTTGACTGTCCACTTCGCTAAAGGGAGGGAAGGTTACGGACCCAGCGAAGTGCCGGAGTCCTGGCCGTCCGCCTCTTATTAACTTGGGACTGCGGCTGACCCAAGGTCACCTCGCCTCCTGTGAGGTGTTAGGACAAGATGTGATGTAATAAGGAGGGTAGGATGTAAATGAAATCTTTAAGAAACCGGGGAATATCCTTAAAAGTAATGTGCATTTATTAATTTTTCACCACTTATTTATTTATCGGAAACAACAACATTTTTACCTGTCCGCTTCGCGTGGAATGCCCCATACGTGAAAATTATTATTACTGTTCTCCTTTTATATTTTGAAATTGTTTGAACGTAAAACTGTTTACAGAATCGTCAAAAATGGTGCCTACACCGCAAGAATATCACGTGCAGGTTGATAAAGGTAATCGATGGCGGGGTCGTTCTAAAGCCATTCTACAGCCACGCAACGACCCGGTTAAAACCGAACTGGGCCATATCAAATACTTCTTCCCAGCTATTATCCGAGAAAAATAGGGCGATATCGTCAGCGAATGCCAGGATTTTGGCATTTCGGAGTTGGAGCTGACAGAGGTTTTTTATATATGCCAGGAATAGAGTCGGCGAGACTATTCTGCCCTGTGGAAGGCCATACTCCGCTGTTAACTCGTCACTCAGCCATTGCTCAATCTTAACATGTTGTTTCCTATTTGCTAAGTAGCTTTCAAATAGTTTAAGGGGTTGATACCTCACTCCAAGGCTTTCTAGTTTTGTCAAAAGATACGGGATAGAGACTGTGTCAAAGGCTTTCGCCAGGTCGAAGAATATGGTTACACATTTTTTTTTACTGTCTAGGCTGGCTATAACCGAGTTCGTAAGTTCATGCACCGCATCGCTTGTTGAACTGCCTCGGCGAAAACCAAATTGGGCAGGTGAAAGGAGGTACTTGGACTCAAGGAAATTTACGAATCGGTTTTTAATAATGTGCTCTAACATCTTCGACATCGTTGGCAAAATGGAAATGGGCCGATAGTTGTTAATACAGTCTCTGTTAGCGGTCTTATGATTGGTTTTACAAGAGCGATTTTGAACACCTCCAGAAATGAACCTTGTGTTATTGCCAGGTTACAAATATGGGTAATGGAAAGGACTAACAGGGTCAAGTATCTCTTCAGTATTTTTGCTGAGATTTGATCCACGCCTACTGTTGAATTGTCTTTCAGAGATTGAACAATCCTTTGTACCTCGCATCCGTCCGTGGGTAGCATAGAGAAGGAATTTACCCGGGGAAATCGAACATTCTGTAGGCTGGTGTTCTGAATTTTGTCGTTCCGCTTGAATTTGTACTGCCAGAGAATTTCCAATGCCATCGAAAAATTCGTTTACAAAGTCTAGGCTTTGCTGTGGGTTTGCGGTAGATAGCAAATTAGACGACCTGTTGCCCTACTTGTACCACTTATTTTTTTAATTACACCCCAAAGACGTTTTTTGTCACCTATAGAGTTATTAAATTCTAGTTTTTCATAATTTCGTTTTGCTTTCTTAAGGATAGAGTTACAGAAGTTTCGGTACCGTTTATAAATTAATTTTAGCTCCTCGTTCTCAGAATTCTTTTTCAGTTTCTTATAGAGGTTATCTCTGTGCCTCAACGCGATAGCCCACTTGTAATCCATGGTTTGCTTATTCGTTTTCTATTAGGTGGTTTTATAGATTTGGAGTTGGCAGAGATGGCCGTGGATAAAAGCCTGACTACAAGATTCACTGCGGAGTTCGCGTCTGTGCAATCTTGGATCTGCTGGAAGTTCATGTTGCGCAATGAGTGGTCTAAGCCTATCTAGTCGAAGCGAAGACTTATGTTGGACGGTTGGTTAATAAATTTGCTATTGTCATAGCTGATACTGACAGCTACACACCGATGGTCGGTGACTGACATCTCTAATATAAGTCGGAGAGCATTTAATTTTGTCTTAAGCATTATGTGGTCTAGGCAAGTATAACCATGTGTTGGCGTAGTATGACCAGGGAGGATGCTATGACTGGCCAGGACATTTAAATATTCATGTGATCGTTTATCCACGCTGTTAGGACTTATGTTTATATTAATGTCTCCGCAAAGTATAATATTTTGGACGCTGTTTGGAGATTAGAGTATCAAGGGAGGTGACGAAATTACTTATATTTGACTGGCTTGGCAGGCAATATATACAAATTATACATGTATTGTTATTAGTTTTTAATACCAGGTAATTCGCATCGTTGATATGTGGTTCTTCGCAAGTAACCCGTAGATTATTTTTATAATAGACGACTAAGGCCTCATTTTGAGTTTTATGAGCAGTAGCGGCATGATTGTAGTCATGGAGCTCTCGTATATACTTTGCAGAGTTTAACCAACATTCCGTTAGAACTAATACATCCCAAAGGTGCGGTTATGTTACAATTTATTCTCCGAATGTTTTGCGAAAGAAGGTTAAAGGTAAGGCTATTATCCGTTATGTGGTTTTTTACGCTGTCGATGTCACAGGTGACATGGTTTTGCTACTTGTACTATATCCAGATCTAGATTAAAAGAGTCAATATCTACTATTATTTATCAACTGCTGGTAATTATAATTGAATTATAGTCACGGATAACACACGTGACTTAGGAAATCTGAAATAGTAATTTATGAGATCTGGAAAGTACGAGTGTGTAGCAAAGTTAATGGACTTTAGAAACTGATTACGTGGCGAATATATGTGTATTATGAGGTATATTTTGCCGTATTTGAGTTTGTGTAGTTGTGTGGGTATTTTTTTGTGGGTGATGAGGTATGCTGAGGTGAAGTGAGAGGTGAAGTATGAGAAGTAAAGGAAAGTTAATAATGGTATTTTTACGCAGAACAGGTATTTTCGAAATGCATATGTTTTGTTGAATTGTATTTTACATCATATATTGGAGTTGAGTAAGTACGCATATCGTTGATGTAGTATTCGAATATGTGCTATTTTGTATATAATAATGTAGTTAAACGTAATGATAGCATACAATAGAACATGCAATGAATGTAAAAGACATATTAAATTTGCTAACGAGGAAAACATACAAAATTATTTACACATTACGACTAGTCACATGATCAATTTAAGCAAGTCATCTTCTTCATAGATTCTGACTGGAGTTTTCCTCTTTTTTTACGTAGACTCGTCCGTAGGCAGACCAAGTGGCGGCTAGCACATTATTCCTAACGTGTTTCCGCGCAACATAGAAGATACGTGGGCTTTGGTTGTAAGTTAATCGGAAATGTAAATTGGGCGCGGAGGCGCAGGGGTCTTAATTTGGTCTGTTTGTAGTAGAGATTACTTTTTGTCACGTTTGTTTTAGTTGTATTTTTTTAATTGATTAATTAATGCTTTTTTTCTAATAGTCGAAGAGAGGTCAACCACTAACACTTCCGGTTTCTTTCGATAAACATGTCGGATTTCGGATTCTTGGATCAGGGGATTTAAGCTGATAACTGCACCGATGTTCTTGATGATGCAAGTTATATCTGTTGTGTTTGAGCTAACGGCTCTTGGTATGTTACGGATTTCAATCATACTGTTACAAGACCATTTTACATGTAGATCCAGCTTTTTATCAAGGGCACACTCACGCTGTTTGTAGTCGTTGTTTACTTTTTTATCTCGTTTATTTCTAATTGCAAATCATTGTGCTGTTTGTTTAAGATAAGAATAGATTTTTGTATGTCTTGATTTTGTGTCATTATAGTTAACAACGCGTTGTTTAATGTATCGAATTTGAGATCTTGTTGCTCTTTTATTTTTGAGAACATTAATTTTAATTCCGACATAACAGGTGCCGATTGGTTTGTAGAATCTTCATAAGAACGTTTTTGCCGTTTTGTAACGTTAAGGTAAATCTCTTCAGGGGTAGTGTTGCTGGGTTTGTTGAGTGCCGAGTCCGAATTGTAATGTGTGGGACTAATTGGTGAGATAAGATAACGTTGTGGAATTCCGGGCGGAGATCGAAGTATCGACATAATTATTCAGTTGACTCGTTAGTTTTAGGCCTATCGTAAATGAATTGCCGTCGGCAAGCGGCTGGGCGCTGGGGGCGTGGCCGGCGTCCCTCCTAAACAGCGCGTACGCATACTTCCACGCTAGTAGTGTGCAATTGCGGCTTCTAATTGGTTCTCATTATCGTAATAAGTAGCGGGGCGACTCACGCGCAATGTATTCGTCACCAGGGTACACGGATTGTCACTTTTACACTTCACTAGACGCATCGCTGATAGGCGCTTGTATTATTATTTTTTTACGTGATTTATACAATGAACAACGCAGAGCACGACTAATAATAAGACACGACTGCACCGTACGGCGTCCGCGGGGGAAGGGCTTGTTTTGAAAGAAAAAAACATATTCTAGTTTTAACTGTACTGCCTTTGTATTGTAGGTTTGTAACGGAAACAGGAATATAGAGAAAATGTAACGAAACCAAATGTCACAGATAATTCAAATGTCATTTGATTCAATAGCTATTAATAATTAACTTGGATTCAAATTCAGAAGTTCAAACTTAATTCGATTGGTTTACTTAACAATAACCAAACCGTGTTTCCATTGTATCGACGTTACAAGCAAAAATGGTCAAACTACCGCTCCGCGAGTAACAATTCCTTATTACCGAGCAAACAGGGCACCTGCAGTGACATTCATTGTTTATGCGAAATAGATCCCTAACAACAACACTATAAGGTTAATAAAAACAAACAATAACACGATCACTGGTCACGGGTCCGATCGCAGCAACAAGCGATAAGGCGAGGTGATCAGCGCTTCTCAACTTTTTTGCACAGCTTGAAGTAACTAAATTAAAATAACAAACTAAGTTAATTTTATTTCAGTCTGCATTCGTTTCGATAGCAATTATAGGCAATGTTGAGTTTTTTCGTACTAATACTTTTGAGTTCTTCACCCAGATATATGAAAAATTTTTTTCTTTGGCCAAAGACTTAGCTACATTTAACATTTTTTTGTTGTCCAAGGTCAGATGATTATTTATAAAAATCCTGTTACTTCTTTTGAGACCAATCAGTGACGAAGTGACTAGCAGCAGTGACGAAGTCATCCCTCAAGTAGCAGTTGTGTAGGGATACGATTATATTTTTATGCTGTTTATCGTTACGGGAAGGAATTCTCGCAATGTAGTTTATATACTCCTTGCTAACTTTGACTCCGACGAGACAGGCTAGCTTATCCATAACCTCTAGAAGATTTTCAGACGAGGTAACCGGGACACCTTTTATCTCAATGTTATTTAAATGAGACCGCTGGTCCGAACTCCTTCATTGTATTCTCGAGGTAGATAATTTTTTGTTGTAAATGATGAACTTCGTCTTTGGTTTTCAGCAAGCTCTCAACCTCCAGACTTAACTCGGAAATCCTGCATGTTAGAGCTTCCACGGAATTATGCATAAAGTCTACAGAAATCTTCATTTCAGATAGTTCAGGTTTAAGCAGCTTCAGATCCGCTATGTCCGCTTTCATCGATTTTAAGTCTGATATATCTGCTTGTATAGCTTTTACGCTGGCTGTTAGAGCCGGGAGGGAAGACATTTGTGAGGTCAGGATATTAAGCTGCGAGGCTATACTTTGCATGTCCACGGGTGAAGGTGTAAGTGTAGGCGCGACAGCTGGTGTCTTCTTACTGGGAAGAGGATATGATGGACTGGCAGACCCCGTACACGATGGACATTTCCATGTATTACGACGATCTCCCAGCTTTCGATATCCATCTTCGGTGATTCCAGCACACCACATTCCAGAAGTTTCAAACAAGCTGAGCACTGCACTCCTTCTCTGAATTCCACGTCACATTTTGTACACCGATACATGATTACTAGTTTACTGAAAAGTTTGAGAACCACAGCTTAGAACGATGCGTAATATTTTTTGTTACAATGTGCGCACGTTCCAGTGTCGACGGACGAACTGTGTTGTGCTTTCTTATTCGCTATGAATGCTGTAGATGTATTGTCAGATTGTCTAACCTCTTGATTTAACAGAATCTGGAGTTATCATCATGCCAGAGCTTTCTATAGCTATTATCATTGGTTGATAAAAATCAGGCAGACCAGAGAGTAGCAGTGTGCCCAGCCACTCATCGTTTACCTTAAAATCAATCTTTCTGAGTTTGTGAGCAGTATTCATTATTTTGCTTACATAATCTTCTATATTTTAGCATCCGGTTAGCGAAGTGTTGCAGAGACACGCAGTAAGCCTACTCGGATGTCAGCCCAGAGTCATCGAAGGTTTTCGACAACTTATTTCACAATTTTCTTGCAGTGCTAGCCTCTTCAATATGGACATAATTTGTTGGATCGATTAAAAGAATTAGCTTAATTCTTGTCTTGTCGTTTCGCATCAACTGGAGTATTTGTGTCGGGTTCAATGCAGTTCCACAACTCTTCATGTTGCAGATACGTTTTTACTGCTAAACGCCAAGTTGTATAGTTTTCACGTCCGGTTAACTTTTCAATCAATACGAAATTACTTCACAAAAGTTTTTTGCTAGTAAAAATTTTCACACGATTTAGTTTATGTTCACACTCAATCTCTTTTATTTTGTTTCCTGAGAGATTTTGCACTGTTTTAGTTTCTGAGGTTTTCTGGGATATAACCATAGCCATAACCTGGACTGGAACCTTGAATTGAATTTAAACTAAAATAAACTGGTTTTAATAACTGAAAACTTTTATTTAAGTAAATTATAACGTGTACATGTACTGTCACTAAAGATGTCATAGAGTAGAAAGGCTACGGGGGTTACAAAGACAAAAAATAGTAAAGTGTGAATTGACAAAACATAGGCGCGGTATTCAAATCGCATTGAATAAAGCAACAGTATATATTTAAAATCAAACCAAACATTGATAAAAAACTATGTAGATACAAATGATACTAGTACTGATAATTTAGTGTAAGATTTTGCTGATGATGATTATTTAAGTAACAAAAGGAACAAATTTAAAATAGAGACAAAAAAAAAGAAAGACAATTCCAGTTTCTAGAAACCATAACTAGATATGGTAACCCAGTATCACATTTTATGTATGTAAATTATATTGATGCAAATCTACCAGATACATTTGAGGAAGCTATAAGCTCTCACGATTATAAAAAATGGAAAATAGCCAAGGATTAAGATATAAATAATTTTAACAAAAATAACACCTGGAAAATTGTTGAACGACCAAAAGATAAAAAAGTTATTGGTGTCAAGTGGGTTTTTAAAAAGAAAAGTAATAATAATTACAAAGCTAGATTAGTTGTAAATTTCAGCAGACGTAGATTTCAGCCAAAAAATATTTGGAAAATGTTTATTCATTAGTAGGTAAAATGCAGACTTTGAAATTTTTATTATCATACAGTTGTTACAATAATTTATTCATAGAACAAATTTATGTTGAGACAGCATTTTTAAATGGTTATGTAAAGTCAGAAATGTTTATAAATCAACCAAAAGTTTATGAAACTGAAAGAAATAATGTTTACAAATTGCAAAAGGCACTCTATGGTCTCAGAGAAAGACCTAGAGCATGGTATGATTGTTTCAACAAATTTATTGAAAAATTAAACTTTATTGGAAGTAACTATGATAATTGTATATACGTAAATAGTGCAGGTAAAGTTTCAATATACATATTTTATGTTTTGTTGAGGAGTCGATCATTTTTCAGAAATAAATTACTATTAGAGCAGTTGTGAAATGAGGTTTATATTGACATAATTGATTTATTTTTTAAGAGCGGGTCCACCCGAATTTATTTGTCAAGTGTCATAGCAGGCGGGTTGTCATTCTTTGACTGCGACTCGTATGTAATGGTTACTTGCAAACCCATTAGTTCGTAATCTTGATTTATTATAGTAGTCCTTCAATGTTTTTGGCGATTGTGAATTGTAATAATTAATACAGTGATCAGAACACACTGACTTTTATTTTGGTGAATACTTGTGCCTTCACGCCCACACAAGCTAAAGATGTCGGACAAACCTTCAATTACATGTAACCATCCTGTAAATTCTCCGACATATTAATATTCGTTGATGACCTAATTTGTTGTCAAGATGAAAATATAATAAAAAAGGTAAAAACTAGTTTAATGGAACGATTTGCAATAAAATACAGTAGAAAATTTAAAAGCCATGTTGGCATAAACATTTATTACAGTAATGATAGAAAAATAATGACTTTAAGCCAAACACAATATATTGAATCTCTGACTGTAAAATATAATCTAGGAAATACTAAGTTATAAGATACTCCAATTGAAACAAACTTAAAATAAGAACAAGCTAAAGAAGGAGATGATAGTTTAAAGTATAGAAATATGAGAGGCAAATTATTGTATATAAGTATTGGCACTAGGCCAGATGTTGCATTCAGTGTAAACTACTTAAGTCGATACCAAAATTGTTATAATTGTATACAATACAAATATGCTTTGAGTGTCTTAAAATATTTGTATAGGACTAAGGATTTAAAGTTACCATACCATTATAATGTAAACACTGAATTATTAGACTGTATGGTAGACTCTGACTATGCCGGAGATATAATAGATAGAAAATCTACAATAGGTTTTGTTATTAGAATATATGGAAACTTAATTTTTTGAAGAACACATAAGCAAAGTACAGTAATTAAATGTTCATCTTTTGCAGTATATACTGCTATGTTAGAAGCAGTGACAGAAATACTTTTCATTAGAAACTTGTTAAGTGAATCATTTAGTGTCAAATTTGATAAACTAATAACATTGTATGAAGATAATTCAGGTGCAATTTCGATTGCCAAATATGGCAATTTCCCTAAAAATTCTAGGAACATCGAAGTGCAATATCATTACATAAATGAAATCTACGAAAAAGAGAAATAGAAATTGTAAAAATTGATTCAAATTTTAACTTGGCCCATATGTTAACTAAAAGTTTAGATAAAACCAAATTTACGAAAAATAGGCTGTTATTTATTTACTTTAACAGTATTGTGTAAGTAAATAAATATTAAGATTATAAATTTAAGGAAGTATGTTACATTCTGTGTAAATTTATAAGCTAGATTAATTTACAGCGCCCTCTAATGGCTTGTCAATGTTACTTTTCTTTTTAACCGTCATGGCATTCTATGTTGTAAGCCGTTATATCCTTTGTAAGATTTTAGTCTACTTTAGGTTAGGTAAGATTTTGTTTATACCTAATAAACTAATTGAATAAAGTACTGGTCTGCTCACTTATCACCGCAAAACTACAACAACTGTATACTCGTAAAAGTTTCGTGGAAAATTTATAAAATAAAAATTTATTATTTAATTTAAATCATATAAGTATTGAGTGTTACATGTTATTTTATAATAAATTCCTGAGGAACCTATTTTATCGATACAGCTGTGGGGACCAATTAAACGTATAAATGGCTGAGTAAGCAATTTTGAATGCAAGTGTAAAGTATAAGAGGAGTCGTGTTAGTTACTGCGCACTAACCGACTAGAATGCATATGTATATTAGTTCGGGGAATTGGCTACAATAATAAAAGTGAACTTTACATTGACCTTTAATTTCATCCTTCAGTGTTAGTGACTTCCGTCGCAGGAATAGGTTAGGGTAACTAGACAGCATTCCACACAGCTGTCAGCCCCCCATCACAACTAGGAAATGAGATTTTCAGGTATGAAATGTATTTATTTTGCATAACCCCCCGGGGGCACATACACTATTTTTATCATTGTTAGTATTATTTGCCAAATAGGTATAATAATAAATTGTTTAGTTAATTAAGTAATTGATCGTAATATGCAACCAATTTACAATTATGAATACACATTTACACACATGAAAATTTTATATCATTTTATATCATACGGCTTGCATACAATTAATACTTATGTACTTTGAACGTATCAAATTGTGCAGGGTGAATGGTGTAGAATGTATATGTATAATTCATTTACAAAAGTATGTATATGTATAATAAATTTTCCAAGTGGTAGAACTCATCTAGTTCGACCGGGGAGGTACCACCGCCACCCTCATAATACTCCGTGAAGCAATTTTTGTGTTTCGGTTTGGAGAGGCGTGGTTGCCGG
>DWOQ01000145.1:0-13674 GCA_018251115.1 Codatractus alcaeus
TCATCATCGACCATTTTTGTCCCACTGCTGGGCACAGGTCTCCTCTCAGAGTGAGAAGGATTAAGGCCATAGTCCACGATGCTGGCCGAGTGCGGATTAGTAGACTTCACACACTTTTGAGTACTTTTTCCTCTCAGGTATGCAGGTTTCATCCCGTTTTCTTCGCCGCTAAGCAAGTGATAATTAATTTGTAATTCGGACATAATTCAGAAAAATCAGTGATGCGTGCCTGAGGCTTGAACCCAGGACCTCCCGATTGAGAGACCGAATTTTAACCACTAGGCTATCACTGCTTTTTTAATTGAGCAATAATTAAAGCTATTTCAGCTGCCGCTAATATTAGTAATACACAATGTACCTATAATATCTTAAATTTGTAAGCCCTTACGAACAGTGAAAATTACACACAAACATCGTAATTACTTAGTTACAAGTATGCTTTTAAACTTACTCGAATGAAAACCATAACCAGTTAGTTAAATAAGTCTGGGTATTGAACTTTGCTGTTCGTTATTTAAAGTAAATATTAAATATTTAAAGACACCTTATATATTTATATAATAAAGTTTTTATTTAGCAATCTGATCTTGACTGTACGGACCGATTATAGCCGTCAGACTTTCCTCTTCTCCATTACTAGAACAGTTTACTATAAAATGTAGCTCGTAAAGCGGCGTATTCAAGTCTATAAGAATCAGATTGATCCCGAGATCCCTCTTAATCTTGCACCTTATCTTATATCAAAAGCCTACGTTCTCTGAGGTTAAGGTAACAAATACTGAGGTTAAGGTTACTGTCGCCTATAAAAACCCTATATCTGACACCTTGGCACAGATCCTAACACACCTTTAAAACCGTAATACAGTTGGGGTGCAGTTACATTTAAAATATTAAGGGTTTCACTACATTGTCGTTAAGGTTACGTCAATATCCATCGAAGATTAGGGTGTGCGGGGACATAAGAGCATAACATCTTATACGGTACTAGATAAATCTAGAAATCTGAAAGCAACAGAACATCTTAATACTTTTAGCCCTAAACGTCAACCTCATCTGCATGGGTAACACTTGGCTATAAATGGATGACGATCTGATGACCTATTGATGATGGTATAACCATCACACATGAAACTCAACCACTAACAAAAATTGGGATACATTGCGGAGCCGTACTGTATCCAATCGCAATCCGGCATTGCGTGTATATCCGCGTAGTCGATTTTAATCATAACTCCAACAAAACCGATCGAGGTGTTTTTCAACGTAGCCTATATAGTCTCTATGTATGTATATAGATACGGACCATATCTATATAGATATGGTCTCTTACTATATAGTAAGAGAGGCTGTCAGACAGTCTGAAAGATAAACTAATAGTGTGAAATCATTTCCACTGGCGTGGCATAGCGGTCAGTACCAGTCTGACATGCCGAGGGCTCCTGCTTCGATCCTCGGCCGGACAGACATCTAAATAATACATTTGGATTTCTATTCTGGGTCTGGGTGTTTATGTAGTCTTCTATGTGGGTGTTAATGATATCCTCGAGTTTCTAATGAGGGTCTAAGGGCTAGTGTAAAAAACATTCCCCTCTTTCCTCATTATTTTAGAATGTAGATTTTATGTTTAAAAACTTTCTTATAAACAAGACTTATAAACTTATTACTTCTTATAAACAACACTTTGTAATAAAAAAAGATTAATTCACGTTACTATTTTTGAATAACAGACAGACACCCATATTTTATACACTACATTGTCAAAGTTGTGCATAGTAGTTCCAATCCTCTCCGGAATGGAAATTAATAACGATCGAACTCTTGTTTCTATTTGAATAATCTTAAATATTCACGAGGATGCTTAATACCTCCGGTGCTTAAGCCCCGATACCAAATAGTGTTAACATAATATTATCTTTGTAAACACATATACGAGTATATGTTGACTCTAATTTTAAATACGATAAAATAAATAAAATAAAAAAAAAACAAATTTACTCCCACCTCGCATGGTCGGGTTTCCGTCAATTGGTGTATTTCTTAAGAACTTTTAATATACATTAAAAAGAATCCATGTTTAAAAATCATATAATTGTTAGATTACAATTAAATTAAAAATATTATTAACAAAAGACCTGTTTTTCTTATTATTTTTTTTATTTTTCAACGGATTCTATATAGGATGTTTGAAATTCGTAACTTAAGACACTGCTTCAGTCACTATTAGACATAATCCTCTCCTAATGTCTATTATTATCCAAAGCATACAACCTATAATAGTTAAGCTTACGCTTGATAATTAGTAGATTTATTTGACTTTATAATTACAAACATAAGTGCGTTCAACACTGAAAGGTACAAATAAAGACGGTCTAATACGGAAGCGAACCATTCAGAATTCTACATTATATTAAATAATCATAGTGGTGATTAACACCAACGGTTTATAGCCTTTACTAATTGACAAATTACACGATGCCAGCATGTCCAATACTGTACGAAGTTCAATAAAATAATAAAGACGTAATTGCTTCGCTTCGTAATAGCTTGAACGCTTCTAGTGTATGGAAAATATGTATAATATTGTCTCTATTTTATAATTAAGCTAAAAGAAGCAATCAGGCATGCCTAATGTCAGATGATTATCATTTGATAACAATTTTGTTAATAGAGGATCTTATGATGTGTTAATGCTAAATTAGTGAATATTGATTGTTTATGAAACATAATAATATGCATATTTATTACAAATGAATAAAAAATATAACATTTATATTTTTCTTTGAGTTTGTTTATGGGCCCATTGAAGTTGAAAGTACTTTAAAGTATCATAAAAACTATTTAGAGTCTAAAAATCTTTATTAAAAGAAGAGGCGGATATACAAACTGAATATAAAAACGCATTTTAAATAGATTTTATTGTGATATATTTTACAAAACGCTTACATTGCCTCTAGCGGTAAACTTAATGCGTGTTAATGGAAACTACTAAAATATATGTCAAGTCTGCACAAGAATTTGCTCCCGGTTCTTCGCTTTTACGGCCTTCGTTTTGATGTCCACTTTACTGCAAAACGGTTGGCTTTATAACCGCATATATTTTGTTCTAAAGAGCCCGTCCATCCTTTGGGAATGTTTTTAAAAGCGTTCCTCTGACAAAGCAAATCTCTTTGCTCCCAGCCAAAATGCATATGGCCACCGCTTACATCATTTCGTAATATTTAATGTGACACTAATGCGAGTAGAACATTAGTAAATAGTAATGTCAGTTTTATGAGGCTCCAACGAGATAACGGCATGTAAATCTTGTATTGGCGGCGCAAGCATCTTGACCGCCGAATGGGAAGGGAATTCTCATATTAAGTGTCGCGTGAATCATTCGTGGTACCGATTGCCTTTTGTGTATGTTTTTATTAGTTCACGCACGGTAGCGCAAGGTGAATCACGTTACGACGTCGTACACATACAATCTTGTAAATGTCTTCGTAGATATGATCTGGCTTTAGGTTAGGTTTTTGATTATAGGGTTAGAGGCCCACTAGGTCAGTTAACACTAGGTGTGGCCACCGGGGGGGTTTTAGTGCGGTAAAAATCCCACATAACCCTGTGTCGCTCCCACTTTTCCCCTCGTCAAAAAAAAAACAGGTCAGTTAAACAATTTACCTGCACACCTTTTGCTTGGACATTACTTCTACTCGAGGACCTTCCTTTCACATTAGTTACCACTTGAGCCTGTAATTTTTGAATGTACATTTGGATACTTAATGACTATAGGAGTACTCATATTAGGAACCTTACATTCGGAAAATTACAAGGAAATCGGTATAGGGCTTATAATCTTAAATTAGGATCTAAAAATCAAACTGAGAGAGTAAGAATGGCATTTTGGTTTTAAAGGTGCGATATATACTCATAAAATATGTATTACATTAAGTACAAAAATATAAACACACATAAAAGTCCCGCAACAATGTCACGTAAAACATAATCCCAATAAACAGTAATAACTGCAACAAACTTCAAAACACTTGATTGGCATATTAAATTGATATCGATTACATTACATTACGGAAGGCTACAATTAAGGCGGCGGCCAAACCAGTTCTTAATGAAACGAAAGCGTTCGTAACAACAGAAGCGTTAGGACTTACCCTACCATCGACGAACAACGACAACGAGTACGAGATAATAAGAAATAAGGACAATTTTGCGGCAATAACCGTAAACAATTATCGGATTGGAATAAATTTGAAATGTACCTAAAATTTTATGGAAATAGCAACGATAATACTTTTAAAAGAATTTCAAACAAAGAAGGATACTGTAAAACTTAACTACAGAATTATGATTTGAAAAATGTAACTAAAGATAGCAATTTTCTTTGCGAATTTCGGATTAAAATAAAAACAAGACAACGTACAATGTCTTTTTACGTGTCTTAACAAAATATACATTTTCTTACACGACCGAGTTCAAAATTAAGACTAATTTGATGGAATTAACATAATGGTGACCTGAAAAATAATCTGTAACGTAGTATTTTTTTTAATGTGTTATTACATAAATTATCGGATTTAAATAAACTAGTAAGAAAATTGATACCGGCGACGTAAACGAGAAATCTGTTTATCAGCTATTAAAAATCTAAATATTCAATATCTTGAGTACAGCTTGTTATAGCTGTAGCGTTAACACTTATAGTGTGACTCACGTCTAATACGCCCCCGTAAAAACCCACTCATTATTGTCTAGTTCGGTCGAATTTAGCCTAGTAGTTAAACGTTTGAAATATTACCCCTGTCAGAACCTTTTATAACATTTAAGATGACCGCCGTAAGGCTAATGTGAATTCCTCACTTTTAATTCAATTTTCAAAAACACATGCATTCCTTAAATACTCTTAATTAAAAATAAACAAATACCCTATTATCTTTCAAGTAATATATACTTTGTTACGTCTGTAAATAAAAAAATAAAAAAAATGCAAATTACCCTTTTTAAAATAAACACAAATTTTATAAATTTACTTATTATATTATATTTTATTATATTATATATTATATATTTAATATATGGAATAAACTAGTCTGTCTGAGGTAATAAAATCCGAATATAGGTTTCTCACGCTAGTGGTTTCGATTCGAATCTGAAGCACACATCTCTGATTTTTCAAATCGATGTATTTATAAGACATGAATTTACAAAATGCCCGTAAGAAAGAAAAAATATGAGAAAACTTACATTTGAGTGATATACGTCAAGTTTACAATGTAAGTATGTGAATTATATTAATCCATCTAAGCCAGCGCAGTGTATAAATAGTATAAAGTCTATAATTCTGAGAGAATACCTCAGCCCAGCAGGATGATGACAGCAGGAGTACCAACATGCAGATAGAATCTTGGTTATTGACAAACAAATCTACTCTATTCTCATAACTATATTTCATTCCACATTAACCTTCTGTCATAAAATGTTTTGAATGAGTAAAATAGAAATCAACAAAATCGTAAAAAATTAAATGTTTAAGTAAACACTGCTATAAACAAGTCGTAAACATCGGCTCAACATAAAACTCCAATTTTAAGGTCGTAAATTATACTAATTATTTACTTAAGCTTAAGATGGTTCTCCATTTCCCAATGCAATCAGCTGTCTCGATTTAAATTATAGCGGCGGGGCCACCTATATTCGTACAAGTTAGTTTATTACTTTCAATTGTTTGTCGTTTATGGTACAAAGCTCACGAACATGAGCAAGGTCGGAACGTTTAGGGTATGCAATTTGATGCAAACGTGAAACAAGGACAAAGGATTCAAGTTAGAACAAATGGCAGAAATGTTATCTTTTTAACCCCCGAGGTGCAACGAGTGATGTCATAAGAACGACGTATTTGTGTCTAACACCGTAGTACCCAAACCAGACGAATCTCTAACCGTCACCCGGTTTAGGTTCTTTTAATGGTGACTTGATAAAGCGTGTTCACAGTTATAATTCAAGAAAATCTGTTTAGCCTATTTGAAGATCATCAGTTCTTTATCGCAAGATAACAGTATTTTAAAATGTTATATAAATTGTAAAACTCTAAATATACTCTAATTATATTTTGCGGTATAAGTTTTGTGTTCAACAGCCTCATATCATACAAAAAAAGATAGATCAAATTCATTATCATGCGTAGAGTTATGCACACATATAGAACAGGACGCACACATATAGCGTTCAGCACGAAATAGCATTTTGGAATTAGTCGTTTTATTGTTGTTGAATACTAAGCCTTTCGCAAAAAATACGTGTGGATTAAGCGGATAGATATATGATCGGCTTTACATAAAAGTTGTAGTTGTGCAACAATCTCGACTTATTTAACAATAAAAGTCAAGTTCAATGCAATGTGCCAAGCGACGTTGTCTTGCTCTTTAGGGTTTCGGAATACAAAGAATGCCCACGACACCTAAGGCGAATACTCTTCTGACCATTTGTCGGACAGCGCTTTATCTTATGAATCGTTGTAGGTAGACATAATGTTTTACAGAGTGTGTAATAACAAATAATAAATAAAAAGTAAAATAGAAGCTAGAAGGAGCAGTGATAGCCTAGTGGTTAAATTTCAGCCTCTCAAACGGGAGGTCCTGGGTTCAAATCTCAGGCGTCAAACCTCTGATTTTGCAAAATTATGTGCATATTACAAATTAATTATCACTTGCTTAGCGGTGAAGGAAACATCATGAGGAAACCTGCAACCCTAGGAGTTATAAAAAAAAAATGTTGTCAACGGTGTGTGAAGTCTACTAATCCACACTTGACGACTTTGGTGGACTATGGCTTACACCCTTCTTACTCTGAGAGGAGACCTGTGCACAGTAATGGTACAAAAATGGTCGATGATGAAAATAGAAGCTTAAAAAAATAACAAAAGTTACCAATAAGAATCTACGCTATCTATTTTTCTATTACGGCGATATGCAGGTACTCATATGATGCGTGATATCGTAATGTCTGTTATGATATCCGACGGTATTAATCTATGTTCCTCTTGCTTCTCCGGCAATTGATATTTTTATGGGTATTAATGACGATATAAATGACAACCTTTCATATACGAGTTCAATTCGCACTTAGTTCTTTTTATTTTGGTCTGTGAACTACATTTCTATAATACCTATAACTTTGCCCAATCAATTCAGATCCTTTTTGACAATTTTACGGGCTTGTGTGTGTCTACGAATCCACGTGTGGTTAGTGAAATGCGGTCTAGGATACAGCAAGCTGGCACGCTGCCTATTCGATATCGCCTTGAACATATCCAACTTAAACATAGCAGTTTAATTGTGTCACTATTGTGAATGAAGTAAGAAGCTTTGCGCCAAAGGCTGTCTACCAAGTAAGGGTGGATGGCAAGTCTATATGTTCCCTTTCGAATCCAAGGTCCTTGATTTTTGATTCAAGCTCTTTTAGTTTTGTAATACGTAAAGTGTCGCACAAACATTACTAGAAGATCAGACAAGATAATCAAGAAGAGAATCAGAACAAAGTTCTTGGAAAAATAAAAACAAAGGCACAATGTCCCTATAATAATATCCGAAAGCTAAACGTAATACAGAAATTTAAAGGTGTTTGACGTCATAATGATGATTTAGGGCCTTAACCTTCCCATCATAAGAAGAGACCTATGCTCAGCTGTGGGATAGTATTGTAATAATCATCCTTAGGATATTCTGCCAAACGGGATGAAGCCGCTGAAGGTAATGAGTGAAAATGAAACAAGAAAAGCTTATCAGAAATGAGACAAAGCTGGTGCTTAAAACAATGAAGTTAATATAAATTAAAGCGAGTTTTCATTCACAGTGTAACTGGCCCAGTCGTTGACTTTTCATTATCATACGCGATGAGGTTGGCTCGACAGGAATTATAAATTTATCACCGCGGTTGGCTCCCTCGGCTTCCAACTCTCCTTCTGACACGACGTACTACATAAAGTTTGGAATATTCATCATTACGTCAAGTGTTCCGAAGTGAATCAACTTCGGGAGCTGGTTATCGTCCGTATAGCTAATAGCGGCGCACAGATGAGACACTTCTGGAAGATTTCAGTCTTGATATCTTTACGGTTACCACTGCGTATGTCGGTGATCCGATTATAAATTTATTAGGCTCTAGGAATAAAACTTACTGTATTGACAGAGTCTGCGACGGAACAATGGGATTCCAATCGATGACGCGGGCCTGAAATTTATGAAGCCGAATATTCAGGTCGACTGAACAACTGAATCAGATAAGTGGGATTGTAAATTAGCCATTCAGTCGCAGTCGGCAAATAAGACAAAGGTGGCTAGGGAGTGCGACGGAGCGACTATGCAAACACCGATGTGCACCGCGCCGTCCAACTGGGTCGCATCGTGTTTATCATGCAATACAATTACTCATTGAAAATGTGCAAATATGTATAAGTGTTACATACTTGCGCTTAATAAATATTAATAAGTACATGAGCGAATTTATTCATCTTCTTACGTTAGGTTTACGTAACGTTTTATCATGTATATTTTTGCTCGTATTATATATGGCTGGTCGGCACTCACTGAAGGGTACGGGTTATATTAGAGTTAAATAAATCCTGCGCGGATTGATTAAAACAGATTAGCGAAATACAGATTTTAGCTAAATACAGTTATATTTTTCATACAATCATTTGGAAGGACTTCGGAAAGTTAAGTTGTTTCAACGGGGCTGTTATTTAATTAAAACAACTGGCTCCGAATGTTGGATATAATCCAGAGTTCAAATTGCATTAGCAGTCACTTATTCAAAGAATGACCGATCTCCAGTAGCAGATCCAAAGGAAGAACTAAGTCAAAGCCCCGCTCCAACTGTCGAAGACCTACCGTGACAGATTTTAAATTTAACTAAAATAAATAACATCATAGTTTCGATCACTTCTTTATATTATACATACAGAGAACGGGATCACTTAACTCCGTACGCTAACGTGAATCATTTGTCTCCTTTTGAATTTATGTATTGAGGTAAATATTTTCTTTGGCAGAGCATACTACTACTACTAAAGAGGTTTATCGGTTAATTTTGCGGTTATTGTGAAGATGATGAATGATCATAAACGTGTAACGCTTTCAACATAGTATGCAAATATAAAATCGTGATTGTTCAATTGAAAGTTTGCTTGAGAGCTACGTGATATCCGCCCGCGAAAACCAAACATCTCGCGACTTAGGTGGCGCCAACACGTTTTACTAAACACAAATGTGTATTACATTGCAAATAAATTAAAGTTGTTTGTCTGTCTGTTAGTAATTTCAAAATAACCGCTGTATTTGTATACATACAAGACGTTATTTTTAATCATTTTTGCTTGTCTGTTACAATTGAATTTGTTTGAAGGAAATTTAAATCAAAGGAAGTAAAGGAGAAAAATTAAAGGTGTAAACACAATCGTGTAGTGATAGTAGGTGTCACCATACCGTAACGATATTTCCATCTTATGATAGCTGTGTTAAGTGCTAATGTTTAATACCTTGAAAAATTGACAGACACAGTATGATAGAGAAATTTGCAAATGTTGTAAAATAATTCCCTAGACGTAACAACGTAAGCATTTATGTCCAATTTCAAGTAGGATTCCGATCCTACTTACGGTTGGATTATACGTGTCCATTGGCTGCAGTGATTACTTGATATCATGTGGGCTTTATTTCTTTTCTACTTAATTTTAATAAAATATAAACTGTCCTTAAGTTTTACTTATAAATATAAAATAAGCGTGAAATTTAAAAACCGTTCATAGGATACAAGCGGGTGACACCGCGCGAGGAAGTCTACACACGATATAATTAAAAACAGGGGACAGGACGCTTGTAAAACAGTACTGACTAAAGCTCTGTACCGAGTATATTTATTTAGAAAATATTTAGGAATGCTCGAAAATTAAAAACCGTTCGTGGGGTATAGGCCTTAACATCGCGCGAGGAAGACTACACACGATATAATTTAAAACAAGGGACAGGACACCTGTAAAACAATACCAACTAATGCTCTTTAAATAGTGTTTTTACTTAGAAAATATTTTCAACTGCATTAAAATTAAAAACAATTTATGGGGTACAAGCGGGTGACACCGCGCGAGGAAGCCTGCACACGATATAATTTTAAACAAGGGACAAGCGCTCGTAAAACAATACTGACTAATGCTCTATAACCGCAGAGACATTTGAGGACGATAATGTTGATTTCCGGGTACTAAATGTAAACCAACAATCTCAATGTCAAACTTTACGACCAGTAAATGAAGCAATGCATGTAAATTTATTTTGGTCTCCTCCCAGGAATTCTAAACTTTGATGGTCGAAAACTTTCCTGGTACGTATTTACTCATTTTTAAACTCCAACGCAAAAAGAAGGATACCATAAGTTTAACGAATATATCTGTGTGTCTGTATGTACCATTTAAGCTTCTAAATGTTTTCTCAATAAATTTTAAGTTAGCTTTTTTAAAAATTACTTGATTGAGAGTTCTGTTACCTATTCAAGAAGAGTTCTTTGTCAATCATGAGCTTTTATTAGTAATTGATGGGATTTTCTTATTTATCATATTTATTCTTGTGATTTACGATAATACTAACTAAAACTAATTTGATATTCCTCATTGCATAGAATAAAATCGATAGGTAACCGCCCTAGAGTGTTGTAAATTCTTCAACAATGAGATGAGCGTAGTCACTCACACAAAAGGAATAGTTTAGAACATATCCTTCAACAAGCTTGGCATGCCTATATACGTGAACATCGAAAATTGCTTTACCTTTCGTTCCATGAATGTACCCAAAAATGTCACATGTATTTGTTGTCGTAAAGACAGCTAAAAAATAAATATACACACAGATTTTTTCTATGAAAAACGTTTTAACCGGTAATGGACTTTGAAATCAATGGAATGGAATGGAAGCATTTTGTTCGTGACTTCGCCTTAGAAACCTATACCTTCTCGATAAGAAATGCTAGAAAATAAAGTTACATAAACAAATTCGTCAAAACGTTGTTTCTTTAGCTAATGGAATATTTCCCCGCACTTTTAACAGCGTAGCAATATGATATTGTTTTTTGTTTTGATTGATAGAGGAATGGAAACTTATGTTGTTATATATAGTTAAGAAAAGAAAGAAATTTTAAGGAACTTTCCGTTTTTTATTTACGCACACTTCGAAGAACAATTATAACGGGTCGAATTGAAAAACAAAGAGATTCGGACCGAGGATATGCTTATATATTACGTTTTTACAGGGTTTTTGTTATTAATTACTTATTCTTTCTCATTGCTCTTTCATATTCCCTTTTCCTGTTTTTTTCTCGTAGCATCAAGGTAAGAATTATGACTTTGGGAAACAAAAACAATTATAATGAATTATTTGAGGAACTTGAATTTTGTTTACAGATACTATTGGTTGAATTTCACCATAAGCGGTCCAAGTATAACTGATTTACGCATACTATAGCATCAAAATATAGAGATGCCTATCATATAGTGAGCAAAATATAGAGGTACCTATTTTGTACTTAATATGTCCAATGAAATGTACTGACTTATTAAAAACAAAGCAAAAAAATCTATTGAAAAGTTGAGAATCTGTTGAAATTCGTTAAAAGAATTCTCAAATCAAGCAGCCCCAATAAAGACATAATTAAATCAATGAACGTTAATTGCACAACGTTATATAGTTATGTGATTAAATTGTAGATAACATCACCTCTGTACCTTCCTTTAAACATTTAACAATGTTCTTCATAAAATAGGGTACCTACTAAAATAATAACTTGATCTTTATCAGATAAACCGTTATCAGAATACCGGTTAATAAATTTCTATCCGTTAGGGCGGAATAGCCTAGCTTATCGTTCATCACAAAGATGTGAGACTTTCTACATAATTATTATGTAAAGCAAATATGACAGACGCGACCCATAAGTACGATTTTAAGGTATTTTAATCAGCTTTTAATGGTTGAAACAACGGAAACTGAAAAGAAGTTCACATGGCAATTAGCAAAAAGATTCAAGAACAAGTTACTGATACATAGTAATGAATACATTTTATAAAAAAAAAAACAAATATGACACAAAAAATATGTGTGAGAAGAAAACGGTTGCTCTCTAGGTTATTACAATAATACAGATAGGAGCGACCCAAATATTCAGAGACAAGTGTCAGAGCGTTGACAAAATATTTCCTAATCAACAACGAGTGAAAACAATCATCTGAAATTGAGCGTCTAGACAACATTGCAATTCGTTGTGATTTACACCTAACCAATTATTATTTCGTCTACTTGACTCTACATCAAAGCAGTATGAAACGGGGTTAATAAGTACTTAAAAATAATATTTCAGAAAAAATGTTTACAGCCAATGTTTCAAGTTGTTACTAACAAGATGCTTTAATGAGAGTCATTGTTTCTTCTAAAGCGGCCGTGACCCAAAATGTAGAATTTTGAAAACTATTTACGATGCACTAAAGCTTCATTTCGCTCATGTTTCAATTCATCTTTTCTATTATTGAAGAAAAAGTTGTGCATGTGCAAATTAGAATTTATCAATTACTGAACAAAAATGGTGTATGCGCAAATTAGAATTAATCAATATCTGACGAAAAATAGTGTATGGGCAAATTAGAATTAATCAATATCTGACGAAAAATGGTGTATGCGCAAATTAGAATTAATCAATATCTGACGAAAAGTGGTGTATGCGCAAATTAGAATTTATCAATATCTGAAGGTAAATGCGCATGTGTATGCGCAAATTCAATTCAAATTTATCAATGAATACTTTTATACTTATTTATCTCATTATACGTAAATACATTTGTATACAATCCGCAACGCTTCACAGTAACGTTGGATTTAAATCAAGGAAGAGTATATCCTTAAAAAATGAGAGTTGCAAACATAAATAGAGAAATTGACTTACCGTTATTATAATTAGGAAGAATATCACTGGAATATTCGCCATTTTCATAATTCGCATCTCGTTTCACTATTTCACTTCTTTCACAAGACAAATGTGAATTTGTCAGCAAAGAATTGTTCGTTGTATTTCAGAGCACTTGACATCTATATAGATTTTTATGAGTAACTTAAAAAACAAACAACAGGGGTACATAAAATATTGGAATAAACACATTTCTAATCGTAGGTAACGCTCGCAGTGTATTTAACTATGAAAATGAATATATTTAACGATTACAAGAAGCTTTACGATTTATTAATAGCAATGATAACCTTAATATTTTTATGATTGAATCGAATATCGATATCGTATTGAAAAAGGTTAATAATATATTTGTAGAATTATTATGCGAGAGTACCAGTCTACTTTAAATATTCTCAATTTTTAAAAGAATTTTCTTAAACGAAATAACAAATTTAAGTTTATATTACTACTAAATTCAGAAAATTTCCGGTCTAAATTTAAAGTTTTCAGATAGAACCATAAATTAGAAATGCTATGAAATATTCTTAATAATGTTTGGACTTCCTTTTCATTATAACCTCGGTCATGAATGCAAGCATCACTTCAAATTTCGTTGCAGCGGCCTTTTTATATTTAATGACCTGAATTAACTTATTCAATAAAACATCGTACAGATAGTTATATAGTACTTATATT
>DWOQ01000146.1:0-13672 GCA_018251115.1 Codatractus alcaeus
TCTTTATCAATATGTAAAAACAAAATTTGATACAATGTCAAGGAATTAAGAATTTACTACAAACTTGTATGAATATATAGAATAAAAAACTAAAATCGAAACAAATCGTACACCTTCATTATATTTTCGGATGTTCTCGCTAAAAAAATATCTGGAGACCGAACTTTGAACGGTATTCCAAAAAATTCGGACTCGAACCGCAGTCTTCCACTTTTGGGGCAGCCCGATTTTCCTATGAGCTACTATAACCTTGTAGAAAATAAGAAGATGGCGAAATTTACATTTGTACTCTAATTATATTGTTATATATACGCGTGTAAGCAATAGAATTGTTCGTTCCAAGATATTAGACTAATGTCATTCTTAATATTGCACTTGTAAAACATGTGTCCAAAATTATAATAAAGTTTATTTTACGTAACAAAATGTAATTTGTAAAAATTTACATAAGTCTTTCGGTGCCACAACTTTGAACTGTACAGCGCTTAAAGTTTTCTTTCCGTATTATAATTACTACGGAGAGAAGTTATATTATTACAGTACCGCTGTAGAAAGTACAGTCACGGAGTTCTACTGAATTATACAGTTTCAATAGAGTTAACAATAAAATAAATATTGTCTGTCCTTTAACAGTAAAAAGAAAACGGAGCGGTCTGTGGACCTCTGCGCGGAAAGCGTTCGAAGCTCGTGCACTTTATCTCCCAGTCCACTCCTCCAACACGTTTGGAGGGTTTATGTGGCATTAGAAACCAATTACAACAATTATATTGGGCTCTTACAAGCTTTTTATCGGAATCAAATAAAGGAGATTTATTTAAGTATTGTTCTTCGGCTTATATAAACGCATCTTACAAATTAAAAAGAAAATGTATTTTGACATATAAACACGTCTTATCTACTTTCGTTTCGAAAATAATATAATCGAATAATGTTTCAATTAATATGAAACGTTGTTAGAAATATGGTGATTATTATTTACGCCCAGCTCGCCACTAAACCGACGAGATGACATTAAATACATAATGGAGATAAAAGGTATAAATGGGGTGGGATCTAATAAATTCTCCGTGCGGAAGCGTAAACGATGTACGTAGTCGGGCACGTAGCGTTTCGTAGCGGCGTGTAGCTCGTAGCCCGTAGCCGCTCTACGGGGAGGGCGCGTGCCGCAAATGAGGCATATTAATCATCTCCATCACGGCAAGTCGACTTCTGAGCGTCTTCCGCTGCCAGATATGCTTTAATAGGACAATCTATTCTTTTTACGAAAATGTTCTCGGATAACTTAAGCTGCTTTTAAATTTAGAAAATATGTTTGCATGTAACCTTACGTTCAATCATTTTTGAAAATATTACTTTATAAGATTTCCTTCTCAGAAGTTTGTTATCAATGGAATTGCGATGTGTATTGTGAAAAAGATTGATAACATCTTTAAAAAAATTATGCAGTTGAACTGGTTGAAAGAGCACTCTAAAGCTTAACAACCCTCGCTATGCTATTTAATGTTGGAACGGTATATTACTCGTATAGCGTGACGTGATTACTGACGTTTTATATGAAAACCGAGGTAGAATAGTGGAGTAGCGAGCAGTGTGTGTGCTAATTGAGCGTTTCACCACGCCGCCGCCGGAATGCGCGGCCGCTGCACATTCGTTAGCAATATTCCACTAACGAACCAAACTAATAGCCATTAAGTTGAATAACGTAGCACTTTGCGCTTCGAATGCCATACACACTAGTGACACATGATTCCTGATTTGTACATAATATTGCCGCCTCGCGTCATCACTCGTGTCGACATAAGAGCGATGCGTGAATCGGCGCACGGTTCGATGATAATTAGCAACCGAACAGCACTAACTCAAGCTCAATTGGAACACTTTGTATTGTTATGACAATTCGCAATTTGTGAAGCATATTTTGATATTGTAATGTTTACATTTATTGTATTATATCATTTCAGAATAAGACTTTTTATATATATCTTAAGCATTTTCACAGTCGGTGAATCATGTTTCCTACCCACTATGTATTTTCGACATATTGTTTTATTGGATGCTTGTGTTTTGTTAACAATTCTGAAATAGAAATAGAAAATAGAAATAGTTACAAATATATTTAAATTTAATTCTAAACTTAAACAAATTTGAAGAGATAAAGTTTTTGACAATGGTTATCGTTTAAGTATAAGATTCGTAATTTTTGATTTTAGCGTAACCAACAGTTAACCAGATTTTAAGATAAAATTTATCAACGAGGATGTCAATAAATGTAAACAATGTATGTCACGTTTAAATAAAAGTGTTACACTAACGATTATTGTTGCTTGTTAGGCGTAATAAACCTATGTATTTTTGTACTATCTTACAATAATTACCATATCATAATAAAACTAAATCATTGAAATACACCATTAGTTAAAGTGGTATAGCTGCGTCTGCTATTTATAACAACTGGTATAAGTATTATCTCAACAAACTTCATTTTGTACAGATTCAGGAAGCAAATTCAGTCAATCAAATTAAAAGCTGTCGATTTCTGTTCCAACGCAAACAACAACTTAAAAATTAGCTCATATTTTCATTAGCTCATTCAAAAATTAGCTCATTTTCATAACGCGATGAGAAGTATGAATTTAAATCCGAGAGGTTGAGTAACAGACATGAGGTATAAAATTTTGAATGTATAAATACGAAACGAGCCTATAGTATGCTAAAACCAGTGATTGCATGCCACAAATGCAACGCAGCGGCCATTACGCGGCGCATAAATCAATTGCATTCAAGTCTCCTTCCTCCTTCGTGTCGACGAACCATCGCACCGCGACGGATTTTGTGCTACTCCGATAAACTATAGTGATAGCCCAGTGATATAATTTCGGCTTTCCGTGCCAGTGAGCGGGGTTCGAATCCCAAGTTGGATCGATCCAAGATGTTGGTAACATCTCACTTTGCTGATTATATGGAATGCGCAAGGAAAAAACTGCCGATGTAAGTAAAGAAGACCTTTTAGCGCGATACATTGTGAAAAAACCTACGAGTTTACATGGTTCTCATGGATATGCAAAGTCTATTTCGTGCTTGGCCATGACGGCACCCCTAAACCTTCTTATTCAGGAGTATAAATGGTCATGTAAGCACTACATTCTGACATCTTAAGCTCCAAACTTTACCATACGTGCTCGGGATTCCTTAGTGATGTTCCGGATATCCGTATCTGTATCCGCGGACATCCGAGGTAGAAGAAAGATCTGTATCCGCATCCGTATCCGTAACTTTTCTCGCGGATCTTTTACGGATCTTTTGCCTTATTAATTTTCAATTTATATAATGAAATTCTATATGTAGAATTAAAAAAGTATTAATTTCCATACAGAGTATTTTTAATTTTAATTTTGCACCTTTATATTATAAAAAACAATGTCATAGTAAGTTAACATTCCAAAAGTACTCAAATGTACTAAAAGAAATATATTTATAAGATTCGTATCCGTATCCGCGGATCTTGACACCAAAAATTCGTATCCGGATCCGTATCCGCGGATATTCATTTTTAACGATATGACCCATCACTACTCATGATACACTGTGCCGTAAACGGATAACATTCTGACCGACCGACGACGGTATCACAACCGAATAAAAATTAAACAAGTTGTGATACGGAGTGGTGCCGTGCTCTATCCAATCGCCGTGCGACATCGCATACTCAACTCCTGCATGACGTCATTCACAAATCCCAATGCGACATCAACGTTTTCCTCTCACGCGAAATTAGCCATTGAGAAACTATTAGCTTAAAACAAAAAATAATAATAAGAATAAGCGTTCTTGCCAAACCCGCGCCAAGTAAAGTAGTAGAATACTGTTTGCTTTTGAATAATAGAAATAATATATATCCCATCTTATTTTAAACGAGCTGATGTCCGCGACTTCGTCGCAAATAAATTTATTATCTATGACACATAGGTATATGTCCTCGTAGAATTATTTGTAGGTAATAATGAGTATTTAAATTCTGTAGTACATTGTTTTATATAACATCAATAGTTTTATCAGCGCCCGTCAAATAACGAATTTTATAGTCAAAATTCTACTACTTTGGGTTATATTATTGCAATTTTTTTGAGTATTCCTAATATTTTTCAAGATAAAATATAGCCTATGTTTCTTCTTCATAATGTAGCTTTCGATTAGTGAAAAAACGATAAAAATCGCTCCAGTACTTTTGGAGATTACGCGGAACAAACAAACAGACAGACAAAAAAAAAAAAAAAACTTTGGTTTGTTGTATGTGCCGTGTGTATATTTATATGCATGTAGTAAAATGCGGTTATTGTATTATTACAAACAATCACTTCAATTTTATTTATTTGTATAGATAATGACTTATCTATGATTAGGTATTGCAGTCATGTCTATAATGTTACGAGGGTTCACCTTAAAAATATTTTATGATATTGTGCTCGGGGATTTCTGAAAGAAACTGTAAGGTTAGGTTTGTTAGACGTTAGTCATTCATTAATACTGAAAGCGTAGCACTCAGTACTATCGTGATATAATTACATGATTCTATGATTTATACGTACATATGTATTTGATATTGTACAGTATATTGTGATAATACAAATAAAATAATTAATATATAAATGTTAAAGGCATTCAAAGCACGATCTAATATAGTGTGGTAGAAACAAATGCACGTGGCACTTAGTGTATCGCCGGCAACTCCTCACAACCTGTACTTCAGTTACGAGACAACATATAGGACGAATATGATGTACTCAAATTATGGATACTTGCTAATACATATGGTAATGAAACTTATGCCATGGAATTTGCGAGGAATTTACTTCGAACGTTGCAAGTAGCGTTGCCGTTAACGGATATTATGTCAATAGATTTGGAATACGAATCCCAGCGCGCTCTGTTCACAAAGTTTTTCAATTTCACAAAATAATGCATGATTTTGGTTTAAGGATTATTACCACCAATTTATTTTGAATATTTATATTATAAAAATGACATATATTTTTATTGATAAAAGCATAATAACAAGTATTATAATTCGAATTTCTCTTTGTGTAATACATGCCGGCTCAAATGTCACTAGCATTACGAAACAGAAAAGGTTGAATATTTAAGGCTTTCATGATTATACGAATTAGTGATAGCCTAGTAGTTTGAAACTCGGCTTCTCATATCCTAAGCACATACCTGAAATATTGTACATATTAGAAATTAATCACATGAAACACATCGGAGGAAAACACTTTGAGGGAAACCATAAGCGAATCCGCGTTTGGACCATGTGGAGGACTGTGGCCTACATGCTTATCACCTTGAAAAGAGTCGCGTACCCAGTAGCAAGTCATTATGATTATATAATTATAGCTTTCAGTTTTGACAGCGACTATATGAATATTTTAGGTAGTACTTAATTTATGTACAGTTAATATCTCTGGTCGAAGCATTAATTATACATAATTAATGCGCTTTCTCTAAATTACATTAAATTGACAAAAGGAAATTAATAAAAATTATGAATAAGTATGTACATCATCCATTATATGTACAAAAATAGTATTATAATGTATTTTATAAAAAAATAATATAATCTTTCTTTACGCTTTAACATTAACTAGTTACGAACTAACATGAATTAGTTACGTTTTTTATCTGCAAGCTTTAACATTTACTAGTTATGAACCGCAACTGGTCTAGAGCGATGCCAGAGCTGGGGAGAACTTGTATCGCAGAACTGAATCAAAACAAATCTTGATAAATCTGAAACCACGCTAGAGAGAAAGAGAAAGCAAATAGCTTCGATCCTGAAGAATAAATCTCGTCTCTGGATTCATAAATCAGCCTTATGCCAGCTCAATCAAAGCAGTAAATACGGCTCAATGCTGAACGCTGCGGCTTAAATGATTCCAGCGAGCATATCGTTCTATCATCCGCATCCACTGGTACTTGTTTAATATCATTTTATTCTTCATTATCTTTTCCATTTTGTACTATGTAAAACTGCATATCTGTTTCAATTTGTAATTTGTAAAACCTTGCATTTTATCCTAAATCTACTACTGGAGAGACACTTATATAAGGAATTTGAGCTTAATCCTCAGGGGTATCAGTGGTCGACTTCAGGCAGGATTCTAATCTTATGTGACGTGGAATACAGATGTGGGCAGTGGTCACTACGCGTCACGCTCCTTGGCTGCTTGCATATTTTGTATAAAAAAATAAAATGCATACGTTCTCGGTGAGCACAACAATGTGATATTCGGTGCTTCAATTATTATAATATGCATACAAGTTTATACATTTAATTGAAAAATTAGAAGTTGTATAAGTTTATAATAACATAATAAGTATATTATGTTACCGTGTTAAGAGTTAACGGCACCGTTAGACTTTAATACCTCTTGTATTACTCATGTTGTTTCCATAAGGCAGAAATAGGACCCAGCAAAAAGTTCCTTCTACAGAAATACGGAATCTGTAATATAATTTTTCCTTTCATTAAAATTGGCATGGTAAGCTCTCAAGATTTTTTATTAAAATTAATATTAAAATCTATTTCGCATCTTCTCAAACCTTCTGTCAGGGAAATCAAATTACGTGCAAGTTCCTCTGGTGACCAAGCAATGTACTAATGTAATTTCGAACGACGCGATTGTACAATTGGTCTTCTCCTAATGCTAAGTAAACGTCTCAGGTCCGACAATACTCGTAGCTCGCCAGTTGGAGCGCCAGTTATAATTTGATCTTCTGGCAAAATGGTTCTTGAGTCTAAGATGGACGCAATAGGATTTACTGCGATTGCAGGCTTTCGGTTATAGTAATGTTTATAGGTTTCCAAGTTCAACTGATTTACCTTGCCTGTGTTTCGTGTTTGGTAGAAATGTATATATTCCTTCCTAAACCAAATAATTTATAATCCACTTCAAGCAATTCTATTCGGAGATTGATATAGGTATTCATCCCTAACATCAGACATGTATTGCACCAAGACATATATGTATGTTTTATGAATTAGTATTAAGCAATTCATAAAAATATATTTTTTGGTTTCTAATAGTAGAAACCTACGCTGTACGACTTTTCTGAAGGTTCGAGCCTGAGCTGTCCTTCGAGAAGATTTAATCTTAAAACTAATGAGTATCTAAATAATGTACCACATCCATCTAATACCTGTCCCTTAATAATATAGACAACAAAAGTAGTAACATATAAAGTTTTAGTTTACATTCTAACTATAAATCATGTTTTGTTAATATGTGACAATTTTTATCTATAGTTTATTAACTAGCAAACGTTTATTGTGGTTGCATCGCTAATGACTATTAATTATATGGTCTGTTTAAATCTGATACAGCACACATAAATTTATTATTTTCATTCACACTATGCTGGCAAGTTTGCTAACTAACCGTAGGTACATATTATAGATTAAACTAGTACTAATTAGAATTTACTAAACATTTCGCGAACATAATTCGCATATGCCCAAAATTTGTGAATTGAAAGTTTAAGACTTCGTGGAACTTCACAAGGTATTCTGTTAGGACCGAAATTGTTCGCATTCGATAAAATTGCTGTAACGACGTAACAAAGACGTTCACAAAGGGAATTTCTAGCACATACATCAGTTTCGGGGAGGAGTGAGGATGCACGGTCGGCGGGGGGTTCACGCGATCGAGTTAATGGAAACACGCGATTGATCCGCGACGGTTATATATATCGCGCGGCAATCCGCCGCCGGCACAATGGCTCCACGTACTACTCCGCCGCTACTCCGGCAAATGAGCCGTACATTTGCGCCTCTAATGCTTTCAACTTGAACGTATCTCTTTAGTGCTGGAGCGTTTGTAACCCATTATCTGATTTGATCCTAAATTAAGTACGTGCTTTGAAGGCATTAAGTGGATTGTATTGTATTTGGATGTTGTGTTAAGATAAATAAATTTAGCTTCATGTTGGTAATAAACTCTGGTGTGAGTGGAATTGAATGTAATTTAGGGGTGGGAATAATTTCAGAATATTTATGGGCTTGAACCAAATACGAACAGAATTTAGTGCTACTTCCCTTTGTGGTTTTAGGTAAATAGGTAATGTTTATCGTACTTCGAATATGTGATGTTTGCAGTTAGTAGAATTGTACGATGTTAGTTTTCGGCCGTATAGTAACAACGTGGCATTGTCTGTTAGCCCTTATAAGGAGGGCCGTGCATCTCTGATAAATTTCAGTTTTCTTGTTCTATTGAATGACAAATCTTTCAGTGTCTTGGTGGAAGCGACATCACACGGAGGTACACTTATACATGAGTGTGTATTTATTTTCACATGAAATATAGATGAAATTCAGTACCCTGAATATACAAGTGTTCGCTTGAGAATTAGGGCCGTCGCGCGGTGCGTGTATCTTATATAGAGCTCCTGTCGTAAGAATTCAAACTCTTACTAATATCTAATGAGACGAGTTAAATTTGTAGAATAGGTCATCTTCGCCCTATATGAGTAGAATATGTAGGACCTGGCCGTAAGCATTGTTTCCAAAAATAGAGCATGAGCGATATACTATAAGTATTAGCTGTTACTTTCACACACCTTATAAAATTTATATGTGTTTTTATTGTAAATAAAATAATAGGATATATGATAGGACCATCGATATTGAATAATGGCATGTTAAGTGTACCAAAAGTGTACCAAATATACTAATTTTAAATCAATAATAAAGAAAAATTATATTAATTGGGTTCAAAACTATGTACCCACAGTTTCAAATATTTACAACTTAAAGAAGAACAATCCCGACAGAATACACCGAATACAGATACACACAAAACAAAACGATCACAATTCTGAGACTCAATTATGATATTTTAATTAAACAAACAAAACAAAATTTTAGGTTTAATTTTAGGTTGAATCGATCATGGAACCTATTTGTAATGCTGGGATGATGTGAGTAGTATCCATAGTGGTAAGCAGAACACTTTACTCATTTCTCCGTGTTTTATTTCGTTCTATAACGGTGACATGAGGTATTCTCTCGCGCTCTCGCACACGTACAACACTTGCATCATTTATAGTCTGTGGACCGAGGAGCTAACGAGACGAATTACGTCACGAGTAATTGGATTTTAGATGAACTTAATTTTACTAATTGTTTAATGAATTACTTGTCCGTTGGTGTACATTAGTACAAACATATTTTTCGGTTTTTATTCCAGGTACCGAGTTACTCGGTACCTCGAACCATGAGGAGGGTCTAACAAACCCTCTCCGGTACCCCTTCATTACAAAAACAAGATAATGCTGGTAATCGGGTTAAAAAAAAACACATTCTAAATTTATAGTCCCACAGTTAAAATCGTTGTATTCAAAACCCAGAAAACCCACACACATTCTAAATCCAGAAAAGAATCCTGAATTCATCATCTAGATTTTTGGATGGCTGGGGATCGAACCCTCTGCTTGTCAGATCGGTATGATGACCGCTTCACCTAAGGGTTGATATTTATAATCTGAAGCTATTGAGAGTAATTCACAAGGATATTTGCTCAATTAAAATTAATGATATGATTTAGTACCAGATTAATAATATCCGATAAATGTACATAAAGTCGGCATAAGCATAATATGTTTATTTATTCAAAATAACAGCACATATTTAAGTTAACATTTAAAATGATCTCGAATACTGCATCGTATAATGATATTGGCTTATTACAAACTAATAGGTACCTTTTGCATATTACCATTGCATATGCCGCAAATCCTTTGATACGGCCGCATTAGCATACGGCATTGTAATGTGTTTATGCATGCTAGTTAGTCTGATGATTAATTTACAATCCAGCTCCCGCATAATTACAATTATGCTCAATATTGATATTGCGTGACAAGCTTCTGTGTTAGCAATTAGTTAGGAATGAAACGACGATCAACCTTCGTCTGGAGAGATAGTAGGTAGTAGGCAAATAATACTACACTCCTTAGTTATTAAGAAATCGTAGGAAATTAGTTAAGCCAGTACTTCCGGCGTACTTCCTGTATTCAAGATGAAGTAACTCAGCGCCGATCTGATGCAGTACATAATCACTCCTAAACTAGCATTCCATTAGCGCTACTTTGACTAGAAACACACTGTTTCTAATTCATTTACTTTGTGTCTAATGCACTCTAAATAATTATACGGCACGGGCTATTTGCTCACGGAAGCTGAAGCGCTATAATATGCACGTGTCCCGCTGGCCCCGGTGGCCTCGCGTCACGTAGAAAGCGTTTTTTCTTATTAATGCTAATGCACGCTGACTGTATGTGTGTAGTACCGAATAGTCTGGACGTGCTCGCTTGTCCGCTTGCTGCACGAGTAATACTATATCTTATATAAAACTAATATGCCGCGAAAGCTTTACAGTTTACGGCACCGCCACGCCGGGAACGGGAACTTTCAGCGCATACTAAAGACTTGGTGAATTACCGGATGCAATAAGCTATATATATATTTATTTATACCTTACATTAGCTTCTAACTACTTGTGATATAGGAATATTTATGCAGTTGTTGCAGCCATAGATAACATATCTTTGTTCTAAGAAACGATTTCAATTCAAGAAATGAGAAGGTTCCCAATTAGAATGTATATATTTTTTTATTTTGTTTCTCTTTATGTGTGTTACTTCAGAACTTTTTATTGAGTGAATCATGTTAATGATAATTATTATTTGTTATCAGTAGTAGTATCAGTAGTTTTTGGGGTATTTCAAGTCTCAGAAGTCAATTTCAATTTTGCCTTTCCCTATGTTTGGTCGCAATATGGTATGTGAACAGTAGCTCCTAGCTTTGCATCGTTCACGTCCCGCACACGTTCCGCGCTCGTGCCGCGCCAGCCTTGCGCCTCGCCTCATTTGGCGCTAATGCAGGCCTGACGTGTTTATTACATGCACCAGGTAACTAGTGGCTACACCGCTTTGCACTACCGTGTCGCCTCCGTCGCGGTATATTTACATAAATTTACAAATTCCACCGCGAAATAAGAGTTGAATGTGACGGGTCGGCGGCGCGGCTCCGTGTAATTTGCGAGCGAGTAGTTGCGGGTTATGGTATACGCTGAGCTCCGGCTGCCAAGAGCTTGTTATCTCGGATTTGTTGAGTGCCCGCTCTTTGTTTTATTGTTCCTTCTGAATAATGTGGAGTCAAACTATGGGAGTTCTGGGTGAAAAACTTAATTCAAACAACTACTGAAAAGCA
Source organism: Codatractus alcaeus (assembly GCA_018251115.1). Taxonomy (NCBI): domain Eukaryota; kingdom Metazoa; phylum Arthropoda; class Insecta; order Lepidoptera; family Hesperiidae; genus Codatractus; species Codatractus alcaeus. Next base: position 11,264 of record DWOQ01000146.1, read on the forward strand.
TTATTTTCTCATTTTTATTCGACGACTGCGCGGTGCAAAGGAGGACAATCTTACACACAACAGGTCGAGGATTACTATTTTGTACCTTAAAAATTAGGTTTTCTTGATCTAATCTTGACAATTTCTATACATAATAACAAAATACACACATAAACACGTTATATAAAACATAGAACCAAAAACCGCGAAACACCTTATTTGTTTCAGGCGGGGTTGTAAGCAAAGATGTAATTTTTTCAAATGTCGTTTCTCAAGACCCAGTTGTGCAGAATAATTCATAAATTTAAACTCGCAAGTAATTTCATCTAAGTTGGAAGTTATCTCAGCAAACAGAACAGAATCTCAATCAGCCGCGTAAAGAGCGTTCGACTCGCCGCCGATACCTGACAATGTTTATTTTCAATTTCGTTCTAAATTATTGCCGTTTGTTTATCAGCCGCTGGCATCTTCTTAGTGACTCGACGAGATATATTAGGCAAAACGTACATTTAATTTGGATTACATCATACGTATACTTGAATCGATGTTAAATGCATTTTAAAGGTATGTTTTTAAATGAAAACTGAAGTAATATACGAACATGTAGTCGAGCAGATGCTAAGTGATCGCTGTCAAAGGTCTACAATCAATATCCAATAGAATTGAAGTATTATCTAAGGTCAGATGAGTGTCTACTATTAACAATTACGTTGTAAATGCCTCTTCCACGCCTTTATAAAAACAAAGTAGCGCTAAAAATGCTACTATGAAGTAGATTCAGGTGTCGGTGTGGTGCTGCCACAATCGAAGCACGACGGGGCTTTCGACTTGTAAACTTGCGTCGGAGCCTAATACTCTAATTAAAATTGGAAGATCCAGACTTTCGTAACTTGGTCTTGAGAAACTACTGAGTCATTTTCTTCAACTTTCCTAATTATATACTTGTCAATCGACATGTAAATGGGTCGAATTAGTTTGTTAGAAACACGTCGAATGAAAAGTATGCAATTGTGGCAATATATCAAAAACCATAAAGAAATTAAAGCCGATTAATAATCCTCAGAAACTTAAACTGCTGGTTGACAACAATCAATTTAAGGCGTGACATAATGTACAAAGCTAACTTCGAGCTTGCAATATGTGTTATGATAATTTTAGTAATAACTAAGATGTGTTCTACCTAATTCAAGATAATCCTGAGATTTCCGGATATTCCGGATGAGTATTCCGGATATATAATTACTAAGTAGGATATAAAATAATAAAAATACAATTAAATATTACTCAATGTTTACAAACATCAGTGTTCTAGATGTACCTGTCTATGTAGTCAGACCGATAGACAGAAATGTGGGTCAAGAGTTGGCTTTGGTTACGATGGTAATCATTAAATTATTGAAGGAACCATAAGGAGTTGATCAAAGAAATTAAGAGACATATCGGAATAAAAGAAGATGCGAATAAAAACAATATTACACAGAAAATCAAGGTCCCAATCCTGACATAACCAAATATTTACATCGCGTTAAAATCAAAGATGGCTCCCATCGTCGAAATCAGACGAAAAGTGAAAGGATAAACATTATTTATGAAATGCTGCCGATAGCGGGGCGTCATGGCGCGGCAAAACGAGATCAAACGGTCGATATTAAAAACCTTTCCATAAGAGGTTTGCGCCCTCTGAGGCGAGAAATTAAAGGTCCGACAGCTTGAAGGTTAGTTTTTCGAGTGATTTCATCACGTGACTCGTTGCCTATTTTTGCTAAGATTATTTTTTTGTATACCAAACGTTTGGCGCTCGGCAACCGACTTCATTGTACATAAAAGAAAATTGCGATATGTATCTATTGCTATTTTATTACATATAGTATTTTATTTAATACGTCAGAATGGTGGACTACGACCTTAATCATTTTCCTTCTATGAAAAATCTAAATCGTAGCATTTGAAGTAAGTTTTCGTATTCGTTACAAAAGTCGTCTGTCGAGTAAATGGCCACTCCACTCCAACGGCATAAATAAAATTGGACACTATTTGCATTTGAAGTCTCGACTACGAATACTGAAATTAATAAATCGTCCATCCATCGTTTTTACTACGAACATTGGCCTAACTGTAACATATTAAAAAACTGAACTGCAATCTGCCAGCTAACAATTATTTTAATATTCTAAGCAAATGACACATGGAGTGAGAATAGTCTCCATTGGTCAATTTGTCAAGAAATTGACTTGTGAAGGTAGACGAGGTTTTCAATAGCAGATAATTCACTCAGGTTGTTGTGACGTAATTCGATCGGAGGGGAAGATCGGAGGCTGGCATCGTCGGTATTTAGAGACCCTTGATTAGTGTTGCCGGTGGATCAACGTTTAATTAAAATGGGATTATCTGGAGGTTGCAGCCGAGACTACGCGCATACGTAACAGCAAC
>DWOQ01000147.1:0-13666 GCA_018251115.1 Codatractus alcaeus
TTATACAGATCTTGAGAACCACTAAATTATATGAGACCTGATGGAATTCCAGACAAATACTTGATTTTATTCGTATAAATCAAATCTCTTCTCTACCTACGCAATGTAACTGATAATCTTATCTACATTTGGAAGCGACATTGTGAATATTATAATCAATGATAATCCTATTGCTTGATAGTTGATAAGATTTAAATACTTCCTAGTTTATTTGTAAACCTTAGGAAGTTATTTATTTCCCTGTTTATTAAATTGAATAGATAACATATATTAAAATTTCCTTTATAAACACAATTATTTTGATGATTGCAACTCATTTACTGTTGTTAGAAAATCCTAATTTTTGCTTAATTTTTTTTCCTTAAAACAATGAAATTAAAAAAAAAAAATTCAAATTCATCAAAATACGCTTTATTGTGTATGGTAATAAACATCACAAACAAATATAACAACTATAAAATCACATGGTATACATAATGTATAAGTAGTAACAATTATTTATTCCAGTGTTACCTTTAGGCAAACAACAGTGTGTATAATTTATAAATCCATTTCGAGTACAGTAAAATTCTCAATAAAATATACATTTAGTTATGGAGTTATAAAATTTTTATGAAGTTATATTAATAACCTATTTCCATCATAGTATATAGCTAAATACATAATACTTCTTGTGGTATCATAATGTTTACAGTTACAATAGATAATCCAAATGTTAGTGGGTCAATCAACATTCAACACAATGTCCTTATTGATTTTAATTAGTTCATAAGGCACTCTAATTTATTGTTTGACTGCTCCAAAACCTAAATGGGACATCGGATCTGGACACAATCGAAAAATCATTTTATATCACATTCTGTACTTGTGACTTCTGAATCCTATAAAATAACTTACAAATATTGCTCACAAATGTAACTTATTAGTTCATTATGAAAACAAACCTACGATCTAAGTTGGATTACCACATACATGCATAATTGACAAACACTTCAATTTACTTCATAGACATATTTATAAAGGCCTACTTTACCCAATTTATATACTGTTAAGTAAAATTAAACATACATTAAAACATACAATTATGCCAAAGTGTTTTTTTTAAATTACTATTAATAGATTATTATAAATAAAACATAATCAGTAAACTGTACTTGAGAGAGTAGAATAAATTATTTCTATATTTAGTACATGAAGAAACATCTATGCTGTTTCTAGTAATGCAGACCTGTACCATTTTTAATCCAAGAGCAGTTCAATCTTGAACAATCTTTCTAGTTCTGTCCTTTTAAAATCATGAGCAACAACAAAAGGACAGTGATAGAAAGAAAGTTCTTTGAGATTTGGTGCACTTGTTTTGATGACTTTAGCAACTTGCATGGTTACATGGAGGCATCTGGATAAGCTCAGGTAGGTGAGGTGAAGGAATATATTATTCGAAAAGTAAGCAAGTAAAGCAGTCGTGGAAAAATAGGCATGACGCAATTTTAGTGAACGTAAATTTTTCAACCTATACAGGTGCAGTAGACTAGAATCAAAAAGATTCTTACAAGTCATGATATGCAAAACCTGCAGGCCTTTGCAATTTGATATTGAACGGATTATATCATCATTAAGTGTATCACCATATATGTGCAAAGCTCGTAAGGTGGACTGCTTCGTCCGCAGTAGAGATTCCAAGAAATCGGAAGGTATGTTCTTCATTTTTTCCATATTAATACTGACTAAATTCATGCACTGAAGCATACTGTAGAGGCTGTCATGAGTCAGAGCAAAGTTTGACAGAATTAAAGTTTCCAAATACTTTAATTTCTCAAATGGTAAATGATATACAAAGTTGCCATTAGCATTTTCGGGGCTATGAGCTATTAAAGAATTACGGAAACTCAAAAACTTTAGATTAGGCCAATTACCTAGGTCATCAAATATACAACTATCAACTTGAGATATACTTATTTCTAAATGAGTCAAATTCGGGCAGTAGTTTATAAGGGAGACCCTGACTTGAGAATACAATTTAAAATACTGTAATTTCACATTTTTCAAATACCTAGCCACAAAAGGCACTATATTATCCCTTACCCTGATATAATTTTTCATGGACACTATGAGGCGGGTGTTGTCCCAGATGCACGGTGTCAAGCAGAGCTCCTGCCATCGCACACACACATTAGCCACTGCCAGTAATGATTCCAAATCAATCATAGAAAATATATAAATCAATAATTCATTGGGCAGGTCATTTATAGCTAGTGTATGTGCACATAGTTGGACATCTGTCATCTCGAGGTGCACCATCCTTGATAATGGTAGTCCTGTAAGAGGATTCACACTAATATATTGTAGCACTGACACTAATTCACTAATTCACTTCAACCAAACAAGACAAATTTGTCTTACGGTAAATAAGAAAATAAAAGCTAGATAATTATAATGTAAGGTCACGATAATGGAATACAAATAAAATTCACTAATCTATTTTCCTGTTGATTAATTAAAAAATTAAGTAAACAGTAACGATGCAACGCATACCTTCGGATTACCTTGCTTCCTATTCGAGAAGATTTTACGATTTGCTTTATTAAAATCATAATTTATGTAAACTCTGCTTTTAGCTATGCTCGCAACGTAAATAAATACTTCAAAAAATAATACTCCTCGTTTGAGATTGAATTCTTCATTCTAACGATTAGAATGGTTTTTTTATTGAAATAGTAAAAATAACTTTCATCTTTGACTTTGATGCTATTTTTGTATGACGTCTTATGTTATCTTGACTTGACTGAAGGAGACGTGACGTTGACACTTACGTTCCGTTTCAACACTAATTGTAATAAGGTTATTAGTTGTTACTGAGATATACTGTGACATCATAACACATATGTACACATCATGATTTAAATAAATGCTTCGGACGAGGCCATCTCTATTATAAACTTATTTCATACCGATTCAGTTCCTAATCTAGGATTTTTAAATAAACGTGAAGCAAATATAGTATAAATATTGCAAAAAAAAAAAAACAAAATCATTAAAAAATCATTTTAATTTGTATAGAATAGAAACGTACATATATTTCTTTAAAAAAGTCATAAGTCTTATGATCTGAAACGGTTACCTACATAAATTATAAATTACAAGTGTCACGAATATAAGAATAAATTATTGCTATCACGATCACGATACAATCTAATACATTTCCGCAGGTTTTGGACATTTATCTTAATGTTACAATTTATCAAATTTAAAGTTTCTATTATCATATGTTTTATCAACACAAATAAATATTTAGCCGTGTAATTAAGATCGTAGATTTTTGGATTAATATCAAGGCGCTTAGAATACTTTAACTCCTTTGAATGTAATTTATTATATTTTACTACAAATCAGAATACAGGTGGTAAATATGTAGAAGCAGGGGCAGTTATTGTTTTTGAACTAGACTCAAATGGAGGCAAATATTGTTGTGTCGACACAGTCTGCCCTGATTGCCGTGATCGTGGTTGAGTCTGTGCTGATGATACAGAGGTCATAGTATTTGACGATATAACTGAAGTGGATTGACGCCCTTGATTGGGTTGTATGTAACTTCTACTAGGAATAGCAGCGTTCGCCCCTGTTTGAACATTTTGTTGCGATGAAACTTGTACAGATGGTGGGATATAGGAATTAGATACTTGTGTAACTAATGAACCAGTCTGAGCCTGACTACTTGTGGTCACTGTTTGGGAATTTTGTTGCGATGAAACCTGAACGGATGGGGGGATATAAGAATCGGTTATTCGAGTAGTTGTCGAACCAGTCTGAGCCTGATTACTTGTGATCACTGTTTGCGCATTTCGTAGCGATGAATTATCAATGGCTGGAGGGATATAGGAGTCTGATGGTCGTGTAACAATCGAACTAGTCTGACCCTGATTATTTGTGGTGACACTTACGCCAGCAGTATTTGCGCCTGAACTTGTCGGTGGCAAATATCTAGGAGCACTGGTGGAAACGCTTCCTGTTATACCATTATTCAAACCCGAAACAGGTCCTGTGTAGCTGTAACCTATTGAACTTGAAGTACGATCAGTATTCGAAACCGAAATTTGTCTTGTATCGCTGTAACCCGTAGAACCTGAGGTAAGACCAGTATCCGAAATCGAACCAGGTCTAGTGTCGCTGTAGCCCGCTGAGCCTGAGGTGAGACCAGTATTCGAAACCGAACCAGGTCTAGTGTCGCTGTACCCAGTCGAACCGGAGGTGAGACCAGTGTCCGAAACAGAAACTGGTCTAGTATCGCTGTACCCAGTCGAACCTAAGGTGAGACCAGTATTCGAAACCAAAATAGGCCTAGTATCGCTGTAACCCGATGTACCTGAGCTAACATCACTTTTAGTTCCAGTTACCGCATTGTTTTGATAGCCTTTTGATATTGTATTTTGTGTTTCGGTCGACGTTGTACTTTTTGAGCCGGTAACTTGAGTGTTTTGTACGCCATAGTTGTATCCGCTTTCACCAGACACTGCAGTGGAGGTACCAGCCGAGGAACCCGTGTCTTGCAGTCCGATGTTGACCGTGTCGCCGCCACCACCCGCAGGTACGGGGTACGCGTAGTACATTTGCATCTGTATCCTGTCAACAGTGGGTGCTTGAGTCGAGGCAATGGAAGTTGCCGTAGGTAGATCAAAAGAAACTGTTGGCCTGTCGTACACATACCCGGCTTGCCGACTTATGCGCAAGTTCCCTGGAGTAGTTCTATCATGGTATACAGATATAACATTATACGAATTTGTACCAAAGTTCAACATAATTATGCTTAAACATATAGAAACGTAATTAATTTTTAAATTCATATTATTCACCAAAATAATAATGAAATGTGTTTAACTATTACAATTCAGGATATCAAAAGACGATCCTCGGTTATCCAAACTGTTTATAAATGACTTTAAGACAATTACATCGGGTGCGTTATGAAATGAAGCTTCCATTGTTAACCCTTATATTACTAGTGCCTATTTGGAAGTAAAATGATTTTATTTTCAATGACACATTTAGAAAACAACAAACAACAAACAAAAAAAAATATTTCGTGTTTAGTGGAGAATATTCATTTGTTTTTGTATCTACTTCAATTTTTTTAGGTTTCCGTACCCAAAGGATGCCAACGAGACCCTATAACTAAGGTCTGTCACACGGCTGTGTCTTTAGACTTTATGAGAAAATTTCACAGCGTGTATAGTTATATGGTCAATATATATAAATAAAAAAGTAAAATAAAAGCTTTGAAAATAATAAATGTTACCAAAAAGAATCCATGCCATCCTTTTTGCCATTGCGATGTATGCGAATACACACATGAAGTGTGATATCTTATTTTTTTTAACATATTATATCCTGTATTTGTATACATGCATGTTAAGCTTGCTGCTACAAACGTATTTTTATAGGGCTTTTTTCCGTCTATTAAGACGGACTACGGACAGCGGTAAGGTACCATTCGAATACCACCCTGACTTACATTTGGCAAATTTTTTCAATTGATAATAACTTGTCATTTTTGCCATTAATAGCACACAGTATATAGACTAGAATTAAATCTCATTAATGACAAGATAAAGTGAATAAACAAGTTACAAATATTTTTGACTAAACATGAGTTTGGGTGCCTTTTAAACCCTAGATGGTATTTTAGGGTTTGCAAATCATAACCAGTCATCATGCGGTTTTCTTGAAATTAGGTACAAATGAAGTTAAGTGTTTTCTTTTTATAAAAGTACAAAGCTTGTTTTGTTATTGTTTTACATGTCAAGGCAAAATATTATCAAAGTTTAAATTATTTGCAATAGTTTCAATTTTGCAACTTTATCTCGTAAGTAGTTATCTTTGTTATCAACACAAACACGGTACTGATAGTCGCAAAACACTTGATTGGCAGTTCTTTTGAAATGTTTAATTTTTTGACAATATTTTAGTCATATTATATGTAATATAAAGTTTAACTTAACGAAACTGGGAAGCTATGTGACGTATTATATTCCCACAGAATAAGTGAAAGGAGGTTGGTTCGACGAAGGCTGTTTGTTACGTCCGCGATACGAAGTCACATCACAGTACTCGGTTCCACTCCGTGCATAGTAAACGCAAATACATTGGTACGTTACTTTATCTATATATATTTACTTCTATTGTAACAATGAACCAACTAGTTATGTTAATCAGATATAAATTATTCATGCCAATACCCTGAACTTGGGTGCAACTTCCGTGCACTCAGTTTTCCTTAAAATCTGTGAATGAAACAAACATATATTTGTCTATAATACTCAACTATTTGTCTACTATAAATAACTATTTATACTATACATAAGTACATGAAGAACTGTTATTTTTATTATAATTTAGAACCTATGAACAGACCTAAAGCGAAATGATCGTTTAAAGTATTTCAACAGTTAAATAAGATGACGGCGAATTTGCTTAGGGAACTGAAACCAATACTGCGCTCTATGGACAGACCAGGCAGGACCTGCTGATAAATATCTTAAATGTATATCATAATTGTTAATCAAAGGTAGCAGACAATATTTATCTTTATATATCTCATTCTTCTCACATCTCTAACCTCATAATGCACACGAGTTTCCTGCTTTATTACAAAAACAAAGTGTATTTCCAGAACATGGTGATGAAATTGTACGCGGTGTCGGACGGGCCGCCCTCGCTGTCGGTGCGCCAGGCACTGGCCCAGCTGGACCTGCCCTTCCAACTCATCCCCGTCGACTACGGGAAAGGGGAACATATGACGCCGGATTATGCTTTGGTATTTCTTATTTATTTAAATAATTAGAAACTAACGTAGCAGATAAGGTTTGGTTTTTTAAGCATGTTAAGCAATAACCCTGCTTGCTTCCAGGGGGCAATAATCTAATATTGTCTTATACTTATATTGGTCCCGTTAATATTTACTCGGTCGGTCTGCTCGATTAGTCGGTCAATTTAGCACGGATAGTCCTTATGTTATAATACAATGTAGATGAGGAATAAGAAAGGATTTTTATTAAATTTGTCCTAAGAATCCATCTTAATAGTGTATAGAAGCTTTTATTACATCATCATCATATAAAGAAAGTAAATATAAAAAATTACAAATTTCTGGTCTGGATGTTTGTTTATTCGTCTCTGTGTGGTCTTGGCACCCACTTCACAGGGAATACACGTGGCTATGATTATAGAAAGCATCTTATTGATATCTCAAACATGTTACTGAGAATAAGAAAGCTGTTCAGTGAATATTTTATAACAACGTCCGTTTAGTAATGCTGATACACTATTTTAAACTTGCTTTCACTTTCGATGCCTTTGTTTCAGATGAACCCACAAAAAGAAATCCCAGTGTTGGACGACGACGGCTTCTTTTTAGGAGAGAGCAATGCAATTTTGCAATACATTTGCGATAAATACAAGCCCGATTCAAATCTGTATCCACAGGAACCTAGAGCTAGGTAATTTTAATACACTTTACATGACTAAAACTTAAGTACCTAAAAGATAATTATGTCTTATATTAAAGAACATGGTCATACCCGTAAATTAAGATTAAAATATTCAGAAAAAACGTCATCATCAAGAGTATATTTTGCCTAAGAAGTAAATTTATTTGGTTTGTCTATGGAAAATAGGAAATGTCATTTCGAGTTTCAGCCCTAGATGTGTTTTATAACACAAACATGTTTATATTGGCTGAAAATTATTTTTCTTTTTTATACCTGACTGCTGGACATGACTCTTTGCCAACTGGGAGAAACTTGAAACATAATCACGTTGCTCTAAATCGCAAATATTAGTTTTACTAAATATTGTTTCAACTGTACAATACACTACGAATGGAATCACATCTGTTCGATATGTTATACTCGTACATATATAAATGTATACTGAACTAGCTAAGAATCCATCATATACCAACTGAATTATAAAATTAACTTAAAACTAAAGAAAAACTCTGGTTATTCTATAAGCATTTATCTGGGTATAATAGATATACTATACAATAATTGGTTCTTATCTTAAAGAGCAAAATGATCAGTATCTTTCTTTTTACAGAGCCATCGTCAATCATCGTTTGTGTTTCAATCTGTCTACATACTATGCAAATATTTCTGCTTACACCGTAAGTTATCAATGTCAAGTAATAACAAATATAAGATTACCATTAATTACAATTACAAGACCTTTTTGAAAGGTAAAGTAAACAAGACCTACTTACGTACTACTATTACGTGCAAATAAGTTTAGATGACTCAAAGGAAAATTAATGTTTTTCCGCAAAATAAATAGTTCGACATAATATAAACTGCGTATATACCTAAAGCATAGTCCAATTAACAACGTTAGCATATTTAATAAAAATATAGAAAGATATTTAGTACACTGGTTCAGCTTGTATGTCACTTTAATTAATTATTTTTAATAAAATCTTTCTAATATAATATTTCGCAAAGTTTATATAATATTTATTTTAATATTATCCTTAAATCATAACGAAATTTGTAATTTTGTTTCTTATTGCTACGTAATATCAATCTTGGATGTCTATCCGGAACCCGAGACGCATCTCTTCATGTACCCCAGACACGCGTACGTACAGCAGTCAGAATGATATGTGCACTGGAATAGATAGTAAATAAGGTCAAAAATAAGATACGAAACATAAATAGTAAGATAGGCAATTATTACTTTATTTAAGTAATTGAGCTGTACAGCTTAGGTAAAAATAGTTAAAACGCAAGTAATATAATAAGTAAAAAATCGTTTTTTGAGTCGATTAATATAAGTGTTGCACGATGCTACTATTTGATCATAGTCTAGACGAAACAAACTTCTAATATTTTTTCATGCCTATAAATCTATGAAATGACAATCACATGTGCCATTAGTAATAATTTATCTAAATATCCACCTACAATAAAAGAGTTCTTTGCCATAATAGTATACGAATAACTTCGCAAGATTCCCTTACTTGCCTCTTGCGAATCCACATAGTGTAATGCTATTAGTCTATTTACCCTAATTGAATTACGTATCATCATCTTATACTACTTTATTGGATACATCCTTTATACCAGCAACCTTTAGTATACAGGATAACTTTGCTTTGCTTACTCTCATTTTTATCCTTTTTAATTGAAAGGAACAGCCAACTCTAAAATCAGGTTCACTATTATTTTAAAAAAAATGGACAACGACAAATTTTCTTCTAATAAACTTAAATTCAAACTATGTCTATTGAAGTATTTGTACAAATTATAGATGGCTCCAATTTTCTACGACTACGAACGCACAGAATTGGGACTGAAGAAAGTGCATATGGCGTTAGACGTGTTCGAAACCTATCTGCAACGGCTGGGCACACGCTACGCTGCCGCCGACCACCTCACCATAGCTGACTTCCAACTTTTCAACTCCACTATGACACTTGAAGCCATCGATTTTGACTTCTCTAAATATACAAGGGTAATGTACACAAACTGATATGTTACAAATAATGATAAATATTTTTATATGTTATAGAAGATGCACCGCTTTGTCTACTTGATAAATAGTTACTTCCGCCGACTTATTTCTTATGAATGTTTAACTTCAAATTAAAACAGTCGATCACATCAAGTTATCTACACCACACTCAGATCAGACCACACTAATCAGACCACAGTAAAGCTACAGAAGTTATAAAGCAAAATAACATTGCGAGTGATACCACCACTTTGTTCTACCACTTCCAATATATATAACTCAAAAAATCGTCTATTTTTGTACAGATTCATAAATGGTACAACGACTTGAAGCAGAACTACCCGAAATTGTGGAAAATCTCAGAAGACGCGATGAAAGAAATCAAACATTTTGCAGCAAATCCGCCAGACTTAACCCATCTGAACCATCCCATACATCCAGCTCGTAAAATAAATAAATAATAATATAATTTAAAATTATTAACTATGTAGTTGTAGTTCTTTTTCTACCCGGAGTTTGACACACATCTCTTCAGATATCCCATACACAGATCTGAACAGCAGTCACTGTTGTTCATGCACTGTGAACAAAATATAGCCTACATTCAGTAAATTGTCAGTCAGATAAAAATATACAATTATGTTTTTCCAACTCTGAACAACGAAGAGTTTATACATTCAACCACTTATTTTGTGGTATATATAGTAGCTATAGTTACGTTATTTATAATATATTAATACATATATACCATTTTCGAATATTTCTTTTCATCAATAAACGTTATTATACCAGATTAGGTATGTATTACTCTGATAATGGGTTCGAAAATGAGAGATTTATTTTTATCCCGAAATTTTAAACAGGAAGCAACTAATAAGTCACTGACACCGATGCAAATTTTAATGATCCAGTGTACTTACAAACTCTCCGATTGCTGCGCATTTCTTGGTAGCGATCTCTGGGGCTGCTTCTTCAGCTTTTAAGTCATTCGTTTCAATAACATCATCGGGCAGTGGTACTTCTTTGGTATCGAAGACTGGAACCTCATTTCTCCCTTGTATTAAATTACTGTTTGCGAATTTGCAAACAAATAAACAAAGGACGACGATCGCACACACACGAGTCATTCTGATTAAGTGCAATGAGTAACACTGAATTGGTACCGGCTATAGCTGCTTGATATAGGGAAAGTGTCGACATTCCGATTTATAAGCCTAGACACCCGCATGCACATATTACCTACCTATCAACATGGTTAAGATAACATTAACTAGTAAACAACCAAAGGGGTGTGTAATTAAATAAAAACGTACAACACACAAGGAGCAAAATAAACAGAAACTAAAAAATGGATTTACAAAATCCTAAAAGTACGCATTTAAGAATACTAATAAGCAAAAGTAAAAATTCAAGCAGATTATTTTTAAAATATGGAATCGGCCAAAGTGCATGATGCCCAGCTATAGATATGTCAATCTTGCAAATGTACGGTTAAAACCAGTGCAGGCGTTCCCAAGGTCAGCAGACCAAACAAAGATTTAAAGAACGGGTTTTTGAGTACTGTTAGTACTATTGTGTTATGAGTAAAATATGCTCATCTATGAATTTAGACAAACACTGTTGTTGCTAAATTAATTACAAACAATTTCTGCTTTATTTACTTGAATAGATGATTCATATATTCTTAGTTGTGTGAGGAAGTATGAGCGTTAGATTGCATTAAATGTTGTTTAGTTTTGGAGCACTTATTTCCTGTTATGCAAATTATTAGAACGTGATATACATAAACAATTTATTCACTTTATGTTTTGTGACTTCATGTTTTATTTTTATTCCGTATAGTAACAGCTGTGCATACTTATTATATTACTGGAACTAATTGTTAATTCATTTACTTCAGATATGTATAAAACTACTTAATTGATCCTTTGTTTGCTTTTAACTTTGCAAGTATCGGTAAAGTAAACAATGGTTCAAGGTTTCTTAAGCGTTTCTATTTACTCCATATATTTATTCTGGCCCCTCTCACGATCAGGGTAAAAGTTGAGAATTTGAAATCCGAATAAATAGTAGTATACGTTTCTCCTAACATACACTGAATGCAAATTGGCTTTAAGTGAAGGTAAATAAATAATTGCTAACTTTAACGGATATAATTCAAAAAAGTAGATTTATTGCCATTGAATAATCTTACAAGGTAACATAACATAATAGTGCTAAATAAAATATAATAAATGGAAGTTTGATTTTAAACTAAGTAATATTTAGTTTTCTATAAATTTAAGGTATGAAGAAGATTCATCATCAACCATTTTTGTCCCACTGCTGGGCACAGGTCTCCTCTTCGAGTGAGAAGGATTTAGGCCATAGCCCACCACGCTGGCCAAGTGCGGATTGGTAGACTTCACACACCTTTGAGAACTTTTTTTTTTATTTTTTCTCTCAGGTATACAGGTTTCCTCACGATGTTTTCCCTCACTGCTCAGCAAGTGATAATTAATTTGTAATACGCACATAATTTTCAAAAAATCAGAGGTGCGTGTCTGTGATTTGAACCCAGGACCTGCCGATTGAGAGGCCGAATTTTTAACCACTAGGCTATCACTGCTGCCTTAAAAACCTTACTGAATTATATTTAAAACTTATTTACTATACATAAAATATTATATACAGGTAACTACGAGATAATCGGCAAGCACATCGGAGTAATTCAGCAGGCGTTAGCTGTGGTGCAGATGCTGAAGTCGCCGCGCCGCGCCCAAATGGATCTACTTATGAGCTTGGAACGTCAAATTCTTGAGAACTTGGCTGCCAGCCGCGACTCCACTAGTGTGCTCAACCAGGTACTTTTTTTGACTATCGTTTAGTCACCTAGTGTTCTTCAAACATTTTTACGGATCGACTCCCTTAGTATATATATCGCGACCCCCTTAGTATATATATATCGCGACCCCCTTAGTATATATATCGCGACCCCCTATCCTCCGCTTTTTCTAAGTTGAATTTTAAAACTTTAAATACACTGCTTTAGTCATTAGTATTTCATTTCTATGAAATTAGATTGGGTTGTTCTAATTCCCGCAATATATGCTATTCAGCATTTAGTTCGTATTTTGTACCAAATATATATTTTTATCAATTGATAAGTGTAGTAAATTTTAATATAACTGTAACATTAATTCCTTATTATTAAAAACAAATGTAGTACAAGTAACACACTATAATTTTATTTCCTTGTTATCAAAAAGTTAAAGAAAATATGGTGAAGTTTTTAGGTGATTAAAAATATAACAACTTAACTTAAAAACAAATGTATACTTCAAGTTTCTTTTAGTGACCAAGTTAGACAAAATGAAAATTTCGTAGTCTGTGCCGATATAACAGCGCATTCGATCCTTATGATTATTATGAAAGATCTTATTATGTATGAATTAATTCTTACATCCTTATATAGCATACAATAAAGTTTTCACATCATTATTATTAATATTTTTATAATATCCATTTTCAGATCACTCATCTAATTAAGACTCGCAAGGAGCGGAATCTTCCCTTGGAAAATCTTTTGGCTTTAATCATCCACGTATACTCCTTGATTGGGACAGAAGTGGTATTCAACAAACAGCATGAAGACAGTCTCGCTGAGGCTCTAAGTGTCGCGATCTTTGAAGATCTCAAAACACTGTTCATTGAAGATGATACAGGTATAATGACCCCGGAGGAAAGCCACGAGATATCAAAGAGATTTATGGCCCGTTTCAAAGATATTGCACAGATGAGGAAGATATTGCAAAAGTGAGTATTGAGCCTTACTTTTTAATTAACTCTAATTACCAGTGTTATTAGCAAAAGTGAAGCATGCAAACAAGCGACAAAGCAAGTGAAGCAATGTTATAAGCAGTGATAGCCTAGTGGTTAAGAATTTGGACTCTCTAATAGAGGATCCGGGGTTCAAATCCCAGAAACCTGATTTTTTGAAATTATATGCCTATTAGAAATTAATTATCACTTGTTTGATGGTGAAGGAAAATATCGTGAGGAAACCTACATGTCTAAAAGTTCTAAAAAGTTCTCAAAAGTGTGTGAAGTATACCAATCTGCACTTGGCCAGCTTGGTGGACTATGGTCTACAACCTTCTCACTCTGATAGGAGGCCTGTGCCCAG
>DWOQ01000148.1:0-13624 GCA_018251115.1 Codatractus alcaeus
GAAAAAAATACCAAGTTCTAAGTAAGTTAATAAAATCTATATTTAATATTATAAAACCAAAGAGATTGTCGGCTTTATGTCTTGGATGCATCATGAGGGTTAAAGAGTTGGGATCAAAAGTGTGGAAATATAATCTAGCAACCTTATTATAAATTTGAAGTCAATTTTCATAATTTAAGCAGTCAGTAACCAAAATCTGGATCAGGATCCAAAATTTTAATAGGTATGCTAATTCAAACTAATGATACCTCTACAAATTGGCGAAAATTACCTTGTTATATTCCTACACCTACTGATGTACCTAATATAAGCGTGTTAATGTACATTATGAGACATCTATTGATAATGATATAATGATATAATTATTATAGATAAAATAGAAAGACATATAAAACTCTTAGATTAGGATCAATTTGAAATCATTTACTTTTATTTAAATTAAATAAATTCCAATAAAATATAAATAAGTATACAATTAAAACATAACGAATGAGTATAAAAAAATAACAAGAGATGCAGTACTGTAGTCTTTGATTAGGTCCCCGTTATATATTGTGGAGGATAAAATATTAAAAATGTTGTACTGTTTACCAGGTGCTGTTGGTGAGTACGCGTATGAGTACAATAAAATAGATATATATCTACGTATATATTTATGCTATATCACTAACTTAGTATTACTGGTAGTATTTAACTAACCTAACCTAACCCTTTGTAATAATGACCACAACTGTGTCTAATAAATACACATCATAGCAAAAGTTTTTAGAATAGGGTCACTATTTTTTAAAACAATAATTTTAGCGATGTTTTTCAATTGGATATCGCTTTCGACGTAAATGCTTATGGCGGTAGTTGTGTATACTCTTAATCCAAGGTAAGGTGCTTTCTCCAGATTATATATAGGTGGTAGAACGCCATGTGGTTCGACTACGGTGGCACCGCTACCTCACTTACATCTGCCCTATAACAAGCTTTGAGGGTGTGGTGAGAGGGAGATTCTTATACGAGACACACCAGCTTGCCCAGAAGGAGCAACTCATCACTGTAGCTAGTAAAGGTCTATTCATTCGTATCTGGAATTGATTACAGGCTACCACTTACCATCAGGTGGACTGTACGGTCATGTTGCTGCTGTTCATGATGCTGATGCAAATATTTGTACATTATTTTTTAGAAATAGCTGTAATCTAAGGTAACATATTTGAATCCACAAACTTAATGTGTGATTATTTTCTTGCATCGTAGGATGCAAACAGCAGTTCCACGTTACTTGCGCCCAAAGCCTGGGCCTGCTCTGCGAGGAGGCCGGCAACTACCTGGACAATGTGAAATACTGTGGCTACTGCCAATACCATTACAGTAAATTGGTGAGTAGGCTGGTGAGTATTTCCGCTTTATTAACCCTTTATAGTATATAAGACCTGGAAACTTATGAGTGGCGTGAGAGGGGGCGTTCCAGTATGACGCAAGCAACGAAGGGGGATGAGGGGTTGAGGCTTGGCCTACTTTTGAATGGGGGATGGGGGATTGGGGGGTATTGAATTCAGATTACGTCAGCAACCCTATGCTTACGTAAGCGTAGGATATGGGAATAGATCTTGCTCCCCGCCCCAATTGTACCTAACTCACAATTTTCCCGGAACCTAAATATAAGTATAAAAAGTTGTTTCTATGTTTAAAAAATAGAAAGTTATACGCTTAATTATTTTAATATAATTAAAACAGTTGTTTATTGTGTTCTAGATGAAACAGCTTTTTAATCCATGATTAGTCCAATAGTCAAATTGAGTAGGTACGTAGGTCTTTGAACTAACACTTTATTGTATTATGTTGCTGTACTTTGTGGAAATAATAAAAGTGTCTAGCTACAAAAGGCGGAGTCCCAATTTCGGAGTAATAATGCCTTGAGATTTTTGGAGGAATTGTTGATTGGTTGATAGTGTTACCTGAAATTACGGAAGGTAATCAAATGCATCATTGAACCAACTGTTAATTTAACAGTTTAACGGTAATATTTATATTATTTATTTAACAATAACTTCTTTTGTCACGTGATACGTTGCTAATATTAAACGCTGAACCAACAGGAAATCGTTTTATGAACAAATACTGAAAGTCTAACCAATCGAACTAACTGCCTACACCTTATCAGTTGCCGTATTAAAAGTATCCTGTTTCCTATTGTACACGGATTCAAATGTCGAGTATAGTTTTACACGGTGCTGGGCTCTCGCTCCGAATGTGTTCTATTCACACCATAGAACGTTCTTGTTGAATATTTTGAAACAGTTGTTCTGTCAGAAGATCACGCAATTAGTGCTATGAGACCTCGCGCCGTGTAAAAATCTCATTAAGAATGTTGTAAACAATTTGTAAATACGTCGGAATGCGATATTTTGGCGCAGAAAAAGGGTGGTAATGTGAAGACCATCCCGCCCTACAAGCCAGTCTCGCATGACAGCCAGTCGAGCGACTCTAGCTGCGACAAGGACGACGATACTTCGCCGGTGGCCAGCGGAAGCGGCACGCCCACACACGCCGGAAAATCCAAAGGAGTATGTTACAAGCTTTATGTATTGTTAGCTGATTTCAACTTACATTCCGTTTTCAAGTTGTAGGTGTAAGGCTGCGCAACACCAACTACAACTACTTGCTGTGCCTACAATATTCGGTGGTTGAGAACTAACATATATTTATCTTAATGAGAGGTGGAATATCTATTGTAAAACGAATTTAGTGCTGGTTAGTCTCTCAGGCGTCTTAATCCGATTTGTTTTGGAGTCAGTCAGCAACTTATTCCTTGATTTTACTAATACTTTTTGTATGGAATGATTCAATCTTGTATGTATATTAATATGATATTGCTATCATTTTTAGCCCGGACGCAAGTCGTCGCACTCAAACAGCGGAAAAGCTGGGAATCCATCTACCTCTGCTAAGACACCCACAAACACAGGCCAGACTTCAGGTACGTTAACATACATTATTTATTAAGTCTAAGTTTAGTTCTAAGTTCTTTTTCCTGATCTAAATGACTGGTTACATAATGTTTATTTTGTATAGGCAAAGGAAACCAATAACAATCCTTTATTCGTCAATATTATTGATTTGTATGCACAATATTTTCGTACGTGCCATAAGTTAAGAACAAAATGTTTTACAGTTTTATAATAATTAAAAATATAAAATAAAATACACGTAACGTCAGAACATAGCAACGATGAATGAACATAAAATATATGTCCCAAAATCCCGATGTATCGATAAAATTTAAAATGTATTCTATGTATGTATATTTATGAGGATCTAATAGGCTTTTATAAAACGTAGTTTCGGTGTATACCGATATGTTTGCTGGTTGAAATTGTTGTGTGACTAATTGTGGTGTTTTTGTACATCGCCGCGGGCTCCAGGCTCGTGCAAGGGGACGCTAGTGCCGCTGGTCACCCGGAAACACAAATCCGATAAAAGTGTGTTCCGTTATGTAGCTTATAATTATGTTCGTAATGCATGTTTGTATTGGCACTGCTATTGCGGAGTAGTGCTTGCACCGTCGTTGTTCCCACTAACCCCTTCATACGCAGTATAATGTGAAAATAGTCACTTTATTGTTACTTCCTTTCTGTGTTTGTATTATTTTTAGATAGATAACATCTTTGGGTGTATGTTCAAATTAGAGACCTATTCACATTGTACGTACGCCACCCAGGTTAAGGAGGTAACTTGTAGACGTCACCCTATTGTTGACACATTGCAATCGTTTAGTATACAAAAGACACTTGATTCGATCAGATACGATACAGCTTCAACAATCGCAAATTAGATAAGTGGCATGTGTGACCTAGGACCATTGTTGTCGGCTAGTTTGCATACAAAACGGCGTGTGGTTCTTATTATAGAACACGTGCTAGATGCGAACATTGATACAATAACACACTACAACGTTTTATATGAAAGGCATTACCTGTTAGGTAGTTTTCTTTTGATTGCTCAAGGCCAAACCTGGGTTACTCTGAAATGTAATAGAAAAGATGTTTGCTCTTAGGTTCATAAGTGTATGATACTCAAAGGGCGTCGATGGAACCTAAGGCTCCATTGTCCGTCGGCCATAGAGCTGTATATTATGAAACTAAGTAGTTAGACTGCTGAAATAACAGTATATGTGACTCTGGTCGCTATGACAATAAATGATAAATAAAAATATTCTTTTAAGAATCCATGCCATTTATTTTGACAACGCGGTAATGTGTCAGTACTTTCACTTCTTATTATAAATTTTTAAATTTTAGTATCAAACATATACCTTCAAGTGACAGTAACTTGCAAAAAGAATCATTCATTAAATGTAGCAAATAAATTAACATCCCAGTAATTATGCTTTTAATGTGCTCAGTCGATTCCAGCTTCAATAATAAACTAACCGACTTCACCTGAAGAATGAGGTACTTTTTGTATAAATGTCTATATGTTTTGCTAAACCTGCTTCTTCTGATGTCCTTATGCATTCACTTTACTGTGATGTTTATATTCCTAAAGGCTTCTGAAGTCTTATGCCCTTAAAAATAATAATTGTTATTTTATTTGCCGCATGGGCATGTTTTATTATAATAAAGTTATTGTTTGTCGCGCATTAGCAATATATATCCTATACACATTTATTATTTATATTATTGTTATCCTATTAAGTAATATAACTATATTAAGAATATGAAATATGAGAAAATATTATATATGTCAAAACAAAAACATGTAACATGATAAAAGGGAAAGCATTTTAAGGTTAAACAATCATACAGGATGTTCAATAAATCGCTGTAAGGATCGTGTAGTTTTGGAGACTAATGTCTGTGGAAAAAAACAGAAAAATCAAAATCACTCAGCGTTTTACTTGATAGGTTACAATTAATATGTATATTTAAGACACTCTGTGAATTTTAATATATTGGTTAGAGTTCTGAACACGCAACGATGTAGACCTAAACAATTGATCCTGCGGGATCACAATGGAAAAACTTTATATCTTGCGCAGAAGCTTGCGCAGGCACAAGTCGTTAGTACTTGCGTGATTGTTCAAACATTTGATCACTTGCCTTGCAATAAACAAAAAAATGATTGAAGTCGGGAAAATGTGGACTGTTTTTCGCATCCACTGCAAGCGACATTAAGATTTCACCTACTTTAGAAATACATAGGTAACACCCTACAATTACATTGAATTCATATTTAAAATCATACTCGTTGTACCCGGCTATATCGTTATTTATAGTAACTGCTTAGTATGTACACACTTAGTAGGGTTGGGCAGTACACAAATAATCTATAGATTGACCGGATTAAGACATGAGATACATAGAACATTAGCGTCATAACACCTTTTATCCTCATACAATACTCAATCAGAAATACATTGTCCGTTTTTTTTAGTTTTGTTGTTAAGTATGTGAAATGTTAACCAAAAAATTTTGAGAAGCTCATTCAGTGATCGGCTTCTCTGAAAACTGTCGGGAATTCAGTAGGTCCTAAGTTCTGTTAAATTCCATTCTTCCTTATTAGAGAACATAATATCCAAAATGAATTTAATTGGTAAGTATGTTACTGATTATCATCAACTTTTCAAGTGTTATCTTTCAATATATTGGAAAGTCTAAGACTATTCAAACTAGTATCCGAAAACTTGACAAGAGGATGATTAATTACAAAGGATTGTGATATACGTGTACATTTTGTGATAAATAACTTGATTGAATAATTATTTTAGCAAATTTCCGGTAAGACATATAGTCTTGTCTGATTTATAAAATAATAAAACAAAAATAGTTAATTAAAAAGAAAAAGAAAATGCAATTAATTTATAATCAAGTTACCAAGGAGCTTAAAATTATAAATGGTTTTAAGACGCATCCTGTATGATATTTTTTTATAAATATTGCATTACATTTAATTTATAGCCGGGGTACACAGAAAAAATTGCGTTCTTTAAAATCAATCAATTTTATAACAATTACATAATACAATTACCTATGTTTACATTTATTTATCATATTTGGAATTTAATGATAGTGAAAATAAATCGAATATAATTGCCGTTTGAATTTAGGTAACAAGGATGTTTAAAATTTAAAATAGAATATTGTACTCGCGGAAAAAATGTTACTCAATACATTTTGTATAATATTATATTTAAATGTTTAAGCCCCTTTGTCTATGATTTTATACGAATTTCCGTGTACCCTGAAATTTTAGATTGTAAATACGTTAGATAGTCGATTATCCGAATTAATGGGTCATTAACGCATTATTTTTTATACTGCGATTTTCCCTCAAAAAATTAAAATTTAAATAATACTTAAATTAATAAGATTAAAAAAAATCAGAGCCATCATGTAATAAAATAATAAATTCCATTTTATTTTTAAATTGCGTAATTATTGTTGAGCTGCCCAAAAGCTGGATTTACGAGAACGGATTTTGATTTTGAAGAGCATACAGCAATAAATGAATTTATGGCAATTAAAAATTGATAGTAATTAGTACGACGGCTACATTATTTTAGTGATTCAAAGGTGTATTTCATTAAGCTGATTATATTAGCTGAAATTATATATTTTATTCCTGAAATAACAGGTTATTTGTCAGTCACAATAGTTCGGATAATCGACGTTACGCTGTACTAAAGCATTAGTAAATATAAAATGATTTAATGAATTTATTGCATTTTTTATGCTAAAGCCCATTGGCGAAAAAGTGAGTGAAAAATAGTTACTAATTAATATTTTGTTTCACTGTGTTGTTTTCAGAATCTTTAGTGTACCATTTCCTTTGCATACCCCAGACCATATATCATTCTTTAATATTGGTTTCCGATTAAATACATGCAATTTCTTGGCATCATTATTTATCGCACAAGCTTTTCATGTATCGAAATAATTAATTTAGTTCACCAGAAAACGAATACTATAACATCTTACAATATCAGGCTTAACTGAAAACTAAGAACACCTTGTTAGCTGCATAAAAATGTCAATCACAATCTCCTAAGTCATATAAAAATCTCAAGAAATCAATTAACGATTATATCGATTTACACAATAAATCTATGTGTTTAATAAAGACAATTTTATGGCGAATCCTGTCAACATAAAGTATATTTCTTACAGATAACATTACGAATGATGGATTTTCTGGTGGATAAAATTCTTCACTGTCCTTTTATTTTCCATCAGTGAACATTATGTATAATGCATTGTTGTGCGTTTCTTTTTTTTCTGTCATGTACTAAGTGTTGTCGATTGTACTGTGCGCACTGTTTGTATTTACTAAATAGTTGTTTTAAATGTTTAGACAAGAAGAAGCAGTCGCCTGCTCGCCGGGGCTCGTCGACCGGCGACGGGGGTAGCAGCAAGGCCAGCACCCCCGCGCCCTCCCCGCAGCACTCGATTGAGCCAGTGGCCGGCCCAAGCGGTAAATGTGAGCGTATTACTAAGCTTGCCTAATATAGTTGATAATATAAACGTTATTATTGTTTGGACATTACAAACAAACTCGCTAGCTAATAATAATAAAATTAATTATGTAAAAGAGAGCTTTCACATAGTTTTTGATAAATATGTAGTTACAGGGACTAACGAACAAGATGCATGCTTGTAACCAACTGTATAAAAACCGCGTAAACCGTACGTTCGGAATACCGCGTTCGACCAAATCGAACACGATTTTATTAGCGTTTTCCATTTTTATATAGATTTTTAATAATAGTTGCAAAAATTTACTGCAAATAATAATATGAAAGTGCTTTACTTTGCATGCAACAACACGTTATTGTTTTAACGAATTAAGTTAAAACGCCACCGCGCTGTTACAATGTGGATTGGTGAAGGGGGATGTATGGGTTAGCGGCGATCCAGCATCAAATCGACCATAACGCCTCCGACTTGGGTTAACGACTGTTATCCATGCATAACAACCGCGCCCTTCGGCACAGAAGCGCGCATTAAATTTAGCCGTTAGTGGTCACCCATACAACCACTGACCGCACCCAACTTTCCTTAACATTGTAGAATGGTTGAGTTACACTAAGCTTTGGGGCTATGTACGTAACTTACCATAAATATTATGTCACTGAAGGGTTATCTTTTTAAAAATGGAATTATATGAGTTGGCGTTCATGTAATGGTGCACTGATCTTGAAGACAATACGACTTGGCGCTATCCCAATTTATGTTAGTAGTGTAGTTCAATTATAGTGGTTGTACATCTAAGCACTCGTCAGAGCCTTGTCCCTTTACAGCAAACTGCATCATGATCAAACGTCACGACGTAAGAGATTATGCTCTTATGCCAACTTACACCTTCAACTTATAACATATTTGATGTTTGTTCGCTTTACAGGCATAGGTGGTCACTCGGGTGGCTCCACGCCGAGCACCTCTAAGGCCGCGCAGCCTCTGACATCGCCGACCAAGGCAGTTGAACCGGTCGGTGTGATCAGCTCTCTAGCGACGGCCACGTCGGCCAGTGTGCCCACTATCGCAGCCGCCCCGCCGAGGTAAATACGTACACACGCGCTTCGTGCACGTACGAAACTGTTGAAGCTTATTACACCTCGGCGAATCAATGTTAGTGTTAACTCAACTCATTTCACCATCAACTGAGCCGATTCATTTAATTTTCCGTTTGCCGTAGATATCCTACATCTGTATTCATTGTTAAAGACTGTATCGACATATGCTGTTCTAAACATTACATTTTTTTAACCTCTACCGGTATCACAGCACGGTCGAAGCGTCTACGTCGGCAACGGTAGCAACTATCACGTCAGCCCCTACGAGGTAAGTTCGGGCCCGTCTATGATATAAGCATGTAGAGCATGTCTTAATCTGGCAGGTAGTGACCCACCGCTACGAGATAGTGAAACGATAACGGGATTTGCTTTATGCGGTTAAACATAATATAGGCTTATTGAAACTTGGAGTGAACTTAATTCTGTTATACGCTATCGGATTTGCTTGTAACGGAAGCTAATAATGTCGTTCTAAATTTACAAATAAATAACTAAACTAAATTGGCGCTTAATTATCTTTTAACTCTATCCGGAACAGCAGCACAATAGAGACAGTTACGTCCGAAACTGTCTCCACTATCACAGCTGCTCCACCCAGGTAAGTTAGCTCGTTCAAACTCATTGGGAATGAACCGAACATTCGTAGGGCGGCATGAGATAGGATTTTTTGCATTTCAAAATAAATCTGGAACACTTTGTGTATTAACTTACTAAACCAAATTTAATAGGGGAAAGGTTTTTTTGTTTGTTTGTATGCACGCATGTAACATACTAACTTAACTAACATATTAAAAAATAGAATGCTATTTGCGTGACTAGAAAAGCAATTCTAGTGGGCCTAAGGTAGGTCTTTGCCGAACCTCAGATGAACGGTCTGCATAATAACTGTTTTGAGATTGACGAAATATCCCGTTTTGAAAAATTTAAATTCACATTTTTTAAATATTATATATACGCCATTTCTATCGCCGCTTCTTTTTCATAACGAAACCTTATGAAGTGGTGTGTTTTGACGTTCAAAAAGAGTTCTGTAAGAATCTACTTTAAATAAAATAATTTGGTAACGTCTTCATAAAAATCCGGTCACATTCCATAACAATTTACGTCCAGGGTTAAAAGATGGCTCTTTGTGACGTCATATATTTTTGAAACATTCATGAAATAGGATTTACTTCTCGCGTCCGTTACACTGTTGAAATTCCAAATTTGGATAAAAATACAATTAGTTGTTCCATAAAAAATATTAAAAGCTAGGTCATCGGTTTTTTAAGTAATAAAAATAAACATCGTCTTGCATTGAAAGTCGCCTTGTAATTAGCGCACTAGGGATGGGCAAAATTTCTTCAAATATATTTTTTACGATTCTAAAACCTAAATAATGCCATTGTAATACAAAGTAATATGAAACTATAAAATGATTATTGGCAATGAGTATTGTAAAAAATCATTTTTGACCCCAAATCGGAACGGCAGCGCTGTGGAGACAGTTATGTCAGCGACTGTCTCAACTGTCATAACTGCTCCAATGAGGTAAGGTAGCCTGCTGAAACTTACGGTAGTTCAGATCACAGCCTCTTAAAAAGTTCGAGTATTTGACTATAAGTATATACATAAATATTCCAAAATAAAAGATAAACGAAGATGTAGATATACTATAACATAAACATTGCTCTATATTCTTCGTATTCTCAAATAATATTGCACCTTATTAAGATGATTTGCAATGAAAATGAAATGTAATAAAAATTTTAACTTGCATTATTCTTAATGAATGTTCATAACTTTTTATATCTTTAGTGTCTCTAGAACTCTAATGAGATGTTCTAGACTGAATAAATGAAAAGTATTTAGATAATTTTATTAGTAAAATAAATTTAGCTAAGCTTTTGTAGAAGTATGCAATTTAGTATTTAAAATAAAAATTATATGAAAAACAGCTTATTGTAGATTGTAATTATATTAAAACCGATATTTGCTTGTAAATACAAATTATATCTTAATAAACCTTGCATGTAGGATTTTTTAATATGTATATTCAGTCTTAACTCCATTGAAATATACACCAGAGTTATAAATTTTGACTATAAAACAAAACTCCATAGTTCGCCTGACTCTAACCATAAACCGTAATGGACAATAATGACAAAACTGCATTTTCCGCGTAAAAACAACATTTCACAATTAAACACCGTCGTAATAGGCGCTTAAGATTATTAACATTTTATTTAATTTCGAACGGAACCGCAGCTCCCAAGAGACAGTTACACAGGAAACTGTCCCCCCTATGCCAGCTGTCTCGGCCAGGTAAGTTACTCCATTCGACCTTGGATCCACTCGGAACCATTCCAATAAGATAGGTTATACTGTCTAGGAATTTCTCTCAATAAATTCTACTTTCGTTTAATTATATTTGGCATAAAAAAGCAAAGTTTCTGTTCATATCTATTAGATTGTCTTGTCACCTTCAAGAGTTTAACCGTAACATTTATTTACGTCGCAATTTACGTTATTCGAGCTTCAATTCTAAACACTGTTTCGAACTCCAAATGGAAACGCAGCGTTATGGAGACAGTTACATCGCCAACTGTCGCTACGATCACGGCTGTACCCGCCAGGTAAGTTGGGTCATCCACAAAATAGCTTCAATCAAAAGCATGTTCGTAAGACTCATCCTTAGATTAAAAAAAAACAACTACGTTCACTGTTAGTATTATCACATGCAAATATAAACCGGTAACGGAATAGAACGTGTGTCAATTCACCGCTTGTGTTGCGCTTAATGTCCTAAACGTTTTTAACTGCAGCTTCCAAGAGACAGTTACGTCGGAAACTGTTTCCACTATCACGGCTGCTCCACCCAGGTAAGTCAGGTCAAACTTGATTGATCCGTTAGCCTCTCTCAAACATGTCATCTCATCCGACCAATGCGATTACTCTGAATAATAAATCTAAGAAGTAAAATAATTGTTTAAATCTTTTTAGCTAGTCGTTTCATAAAATTAAAAGAAAAATTAACTCAAATATTTTTATAAAGAAAATATTATCCATAGAAGTCATAACAAATGTTTGTATTAAAACAATTTTAATCTTAGGAAATTATTATACTAAATCAACTAAGCAAATAAAATGCGTACGATTCGAGCAATGTCCAAAATTAAAATCTAAACTCCATATGTCTTTGAATACCCTATTAATTGACGTTTACATATATTTTTCCTTTAACCCTAAATGGAACTACAGCCCTCTGGACTCTGTCATGACGGCATTTGTCTCCGCCATAATACCTACTCCGCCGAGGTAAGTCAGGCCACTATTAACTCTAACGAAGCTGTTGTAATTTATATAACCGTGAATAATTCACGGTGAGGCTGTTTAGTAAAACATGCTTCCCTTTAGTCGGTCATAAACATAAATCTCTAAAGAATATATGTAGGAGTCATATGTGGCCCGTGCCTTCAAAATATTGCATTTTACACATCAATAAATTTGCTTTTGCATCAAATTTAAATTTTAAACACAAACAGTATTATTTACAAGACTAATAAAAATCGTTCATAACTAACTGAAGTACATTCTATTTACCGTACGCCGTTGAGTCTGTGTCTAAACCGAATCTGTTTGAAAACTAAACATTAATGAAAAAAAAAATACACTCACATATGTATTTTTAGCGCTTTTTAATTTATTTTTCATCCCATCCGTAATCACAGCACCATGGAGACAGCTACACCCGAAACTGTATCAACTATCACTGCTGCACCTATGAGGTAAGTTCGGACACATGAGTGCACTTTAGACACATGTTATAGGCGATAAGATTGTGTTTACGTTTCAGGGGTGATATCAATTGGCTAAATTAGAATAAGATAATATGACTATATATAGGAATTTAGATATATGAATTTAGAATTAAAAGCAAGAAGAATAAAAATTAACGAGTGCCATTAAGAACTTAAGACAACGTCTAAAAGTATATCTTAAGTCTTCATAATAAAAGGAACCACAATATATTTTCATTATAAATTCTCAATTTAAGGAATGAAGCGTATTAGGTGCAATCTATGAACTTTAGCGGCTTTATCTTGATATTGATATGAATATTCGTGATGCTACTAGTAAATCATATATTCCCAGCTCAGTAGTTAAGGATTATGTACGGCTTGTTGACTTATTTTAAATCTTAAACCGGCTCCTTTATTTTGTTGCTACGCTGAGTATCGATGATATATAGATACTTCGTGTCTTAAAAATTTAACTTGCAGGAAAATATACCATATATCTCTTATATAGAAAACGAAGTCCATCTTTAGATTTATTGAATAGAAAATAATTAGCATAATTATTTTAATATAATTCATTATTCCATCATTAATTTTGATTTTGGACTTCAAATTTGATTCTTGACATAATATTTTTTTGACCTCATTGGACTAACAGCTTCTTGGCGGGTGCTACTTGGGCAACCGTATCGACTATCACCGCCGTACCATCGAGGTAAGTTAGGTCATTAATGAACAGTAGCCATCGCATCAATTGTACAAAACTTTAGCTACCCGCTGTAGGATCGCTAGATGCCGCTGATACAAGACATTCAAAAACGCATATTGCATATCTTAACGAATGATTTTTTATCTACTGAAGTATATTCGTACCAGGCATGAATACGTTAATAAGTCGACTTGCAATTTTTTTTACATTAGACATTAGAATTGCAGTATTTATAGGATGAATAAATAAGTCGATACGTTTATTCGACCGCACTTATGAATTTGAATAAAACATCGATTTACAGGGGAAAACTGAAACTTTAAAATGGCTAACCTAAAAAATGACAATTTACGACTTGCCAACTTATTCACGCCTGGTACGGATATACATGTAAATAGGTATTGACCTAAATTAATAAAATGCAAAAACAGTAAACGCTTTACGTGCCTTTTGACTAGGAACACGTATATGTTTAACAAATTTATATTTCACACAGCGCGCCGGTGAGCACGTCGGTGGTTCAAGCGCCGCTCAAGCCCGCCACGTACGAGTCTGTGATCACCAACACAGACA
>DWOQ01000149.1:0-13599 GCA_018251115.1 Codatractus alcaeus
TTATTTCGGGCACTTCTTGGACGCCGTTGGTGTATACTGAAATCCATATTCAAAATAGGTATGTTATTTTTTGCAATTAAATGTGTTTTTCAATTATCGTAGATAAATAACAAGCAATATTTTTAAGTTGCTGTGTATCGTGATTGAATTTAAAACAGATAACTCGCGTTATGGCAGTGGCTGTAATAACATAGTTCGTCTTTATGAGGACTAGCTTTTCTAATAATCCGGAAAATTCAACGATAAAGCGACACACTCGAGCTCTCACATACTCGTAGATCCCAAAATTCAGGATTACATATTACATGCATTCTCTGATGATATATGTAGGTTTTGGAAAGGCCTATCCTAACTAAATTACAAATTGTAGTGCCAAATTTACTCGATCACTTTTAGGACTTTGCCAATGGCGATAGTTTTATCTGAAACAAAAGATATATTATTTACGTAACATTATATTACTATTTTCATATACCTATAATTGAAGTTATTGCAGTATATATGTAATAAATATAAAAAGACAAATTATGCCATGCGGTTTTACCCGCGTTTATAAATTGTCCACAACTTTCCCCACTCATCTCACGCAAAAGTTCCCCAAAATTAATTTTATTCAATAAATGACGGATACTATAGGCAGGTGAAACGAAATCACCGATTCTAGATCATCCATTTTTTTCTAGTCTTCCTCAAATAATGGCCTATCAAGATCAAAAATATTGTATTTCAATACAACTATTAATTCCAGAAATTAGCAGGTGTTAGAATCTATTCAGTTATATAAACATTAGTAAAGAAGTATACATATATGATAGATAACAGTACAAGCCTAAACTGAACTTACTTTCGTCTCTTAATGTAAATCTGCCCATTTGAGCAAACTTCTTGAACGGTTCTAAACAGATGACGCCTGCGCATTCTATCCTCATGATCGCCACTTGGTCCTGTTTTACGAAGCGCGGCCGCGTTTTAGATTTCTCTCCCGTCTTTTTGTCTACCAAACAGATGAGTGCCTGCAATGTGCATAAATACTTTTATAATAATTATAGGAGGTACAGTACACCTGTACATCGTACACAGTACATCACGGCACATACTACACCAGTACCGGCGACATGTGCTGTTCGTAAGCGATATATGTACAAAGTTAAAAACATAAAATCTGCGACCGACTAAATCTTACGCTTGCTTCCATGCTTCGAAGATGGTTTGCACACATCAGACACGGATTTCGAATCAGTACCTTTATCTAATACATATTGGAGGAGCGTGTTTTATGCTCCAGGCCTCTCCAAATTGTTAAAGCCCTGACAAATAAAAGAAGGTGCAACCATATATTCATTTATTCATGTTCTAAAATTTTATCATAAACTTGTTAGCGTCCCATCCCCATAGCACGAGAATCGTAATGTTTAGTTAAAAGAACGAGCGCAATTTGAACCATTTAGCACAGGAAGCTGAATATTGTGACATACATAATCAAGTCAGGGGCTAACTTGTGTCGTGTTTTAAAACTGTCCATAAGGCCTTCAACAAATCGACTTGCTATTCGAGGGTAACAACCAAAACATATAGTGCCTACCTGGTATGCATGCATCACGGGACTTCATGCCCTCCTGATTACTCATATTCCAAACATTGTCGGATGAGGAGATACGGGATGGATTTTCGGAATTCGAAGTAAACCCTCATTATACGGACAGAAACTCAAGAGAGTAAAATTACCCCCGAATGTTTTATATTATTTTATAACAATATAAAATTATGTAAAATTTTATAATGTAATAAGAATACATCAAAAATTACACTGTTAGGTGGGCGGTGTGTGCCTATCCGTTCTCAATAACGTTTTATATACTTATGTATAGTTATAATAGAAAATATATCTGTTAAAAAAATTGTAATGGTAACCTTGACTGTAACTTCTTCAGCCGCACAATGTATGTGCATGACAGCAGAATAACCTGCACAAATTATGGATTTGTGCTCCAAAATTACAACCTGGGCGTCGAAAACCTGTAAGTAATACAAAACTATTTTTTAATATATACAACAACAGACTTAGTAAACTACAGCAAGAATTTATTGTTTTAAATAATTTCATTAAAAAAAATGCTTCAATCTGGCATTTCCCTTCCCAGGCACATTCATTGCCCTCGACATATAATATATATTTGATGTTCACGAAATTGAAATGGTTATATTCTGAATACGGAAATGTCAATAGATAATATAGATCAAGCTTAATTTCTTCTTTGTGTGTTAATTTAACCCATACATACACATGATACATAGAAAATATACTTTTCTGATGACCTGTCGTATCTAAGATATTCAAAGAACATTATCCACATCAATTAAAGAAACATGCTAAAGAGACACAGGTGTTCACGGGAGGAAGACAATATATATTACTTTATGTTTCAAGTGTGACAAAACCATTACCACACATAGGCGTGGTCTGTAATACAAGGTAGATAAAGTAGATTAAGCATTGTTGTAATCTAGTTTGAAGTGCGGTAAAACCATGCGAAAAAACGCATTAATCATTCCAATTTAGTCCTTAGGGGACAGCAACGCATTTATTGGTAGTGGTCACCATATCAATAAATAATAGTGTGGTGCAAAATCTCATGGCTAGATGAACTGTATACTAGTTTGATGCTTCCGTTTTTTAAAAGAATAAGTTTCAAACAGAATGGCCACATAAAAAAATCGCCTAAGCTCGATTCACACTCAAACACGAAGGATTCCATTACCCATACATATGTAACAGTTATTAAGCTCGATTCAGACTCGAACACGAAGTTTTCCATTGCCCATACAAATGTAACATTTACACATATGAGGTAATGGTGTGCACTAATATGGGTAACTGTTAAAATTTAAAAGCTTTAAAATTAACTACAAATACAGTTAACGCTATGTTCAAGTAATGCCCCCGCCATAATAGAGAAGTGTTGATTCCAACTATTCAAAGTAATACCATTAATTGACTTTACTCACTCTGCCTGTTGTGATTGGGTTAGCAATGTCACATAGAACAAATCCAGGCGAAACGTCCTCCTCTTCGATTCCTTTCAGCTTCACTTTTACATTTTCGCCAGGTCCGATCGATGTGACTTCAATTTCATCCGACCATAACTGGTCCACAGTCACTTGAGCCTGGAATATTTAATTATAACAAATAAATGTAGCACCTTACATTTTCGGATATGATTTTTGTGACACCAAAATATAACCATAATCCTATAATAAACCATTGAGAATGGAATCCTTTCTTTATGATGAAGATCAACTTGTAATTAGATGGAAGATAAAAATATATCATAGTAATAGTAAAATTCATCATTCAATTCATGTATTAAAATTGTGTCTTTTTATGTAACAACATATATTTATAATACAGAAGTGTAAATTTAACATAAGTTCTTTACTGTTTCAAGAAGAATAGAATCAAATAGCATCATAGTACAGTAAAACAAGCTGATACGTCTTGTTCAGTCGTTAACAACAAACTATAAATTGACTACCGGCAGGCATCGTTAACAATATCATGTAACTCATGGGGCATGTAAAAAAAATGAGGATAACATACTCTATTAGGCATTAAGAATAAGGTGCTTGTCTTTCGCGTGGTTCCCGCTTCCACCTTCCCCATAAGGACGGTGCCCATGTCTTTGTACTTGTCAACGACGGGCATTATAAATGGACCATCCATTTTGCGGTTGAGAGATGGCAGTTCATCTATCAGTTGGATGAATGAAGGTCCACGGTACCACGGACAGATTTCCTCAGATACCTGTAATATTATACATTTTACAATTAGTCACAATGCATTGATTGATTACTGAAAAAGCTGAAGTATCACTTATGGCCAAACTTAAGTACCACTCATATTCTGTCTGAAGCAAGTTGTTGAGAGGATTAATAATATATCAGACAGAAATTCTCTATGACTAATTTACTATGAGTGGAGAGAAATTTGAATTCACACTATATAATGTATATTATAGATTTAACGATTACCATTTGCTAAACTGTTTGCACCCCTGGTGCTTTTGATACTTGATACACAAGTTATGTGATATCAAATACACACTTTAACATAACTAGTATTTTGTTCATTTGAAAGAATTTAAATTGAATTTATCACTCATTAAACATAATAAATATAAATTAAAAATTATTACATACTTGTTCCAATAAACCTTGTCCAGTTTGCCCTGATACGGGTAAAAAGGACAAGTCCTTGGCTGTATTGAAGCCCAATTTCTTAAGGTACGGTAATATTTTATCTCGACATTCGTTGTATCTAAAAACAATAGAACATATACAGATATTTTTATGTCATCTATAATACAAAAAATAATTAACACATTATATGCAAAGGTAAAAATCTTGATAAAGGCTACACGACTTATGTTCGTAACACATTCGCTGCTCCGAACGCATATACGCGTCGAACTGGATAGAAAAAGTATGGGTTGAGCAGCAAAGGTGAAAAAAGCAAAAAAGGTGTACATCAATATGCTCTGACTTTTTTAAATAAATTTACCATAACATTGTGGTTTTATTTTATTTACATTTTTTTTTGTTGTGGTCTTCAATATTAAGTTATTTACCTTTTTTCATCCCAATTAACAGTAGGATCATCCATTTTATTAACAAGGGCTACTAAATGCTTAACACCTGCTGTCTTTGCCAACATAGCATGCTCTCGAGTCTGCCCCCCTCTATCAAAGCCTGTTTCAAACTCTCCTTTCCTCGCTGATATTACCTGAAATTAATATATATTTGGATTTGAATGACTTATTTTATGTAGTGAATTGTTTTCTCACATGCTCTAAATGTTTCAGTGAATTCATTTAATTTTTCTTAGTAAATATAATTTAAGTTTGTCCATACGGGTAAGGTAAGCATAGATATGATAGAAGGAAACAAAAATAAAATCTGTCCACGGCAGATAGGACTTTAAATAGTATAGTGAAAAACAGAGAAATACTTAATTCATGGTATCTGTTTTAAAATAGTTTATAAATAGCATTTCTCTAAATCAGTTAAGCAAATTAAATATGATTTGGAAACTTAATATGAACATTGAAGGCATCTTTTGCTTTCTGTTCTTAAATGGTATTGATTTTGTTAAGAATTACTTTAGAAGTAACTTAGGTCTGTAATTTTTCACTCATAAGGAGTCACTTCTAGGAGTAAATATTGAGCATTATGTAATGTTAGAAGGTAAAATATGTTAAAACATTTTTAATAAAATGAAATGATTACAACAGTTCAGATATGTTTTAGTCCAGCTAAGACAAAATTATATTAATGATGTATTTATTTATTATCGATTATCTTGCTGAAAATTTAAAGTAAGATAAGTAAGGAAAACCAAACACTTGCTGTCTTTATTTAATTGGTACTGATTCAAAGTTGTATTATAATTACAACAATGCCTTGATTATATGCAGCTAATTAATTTTGGTGTATTAATTATTGAGATACTTTCTACAATAGATTAAATGATGCTGGCCACTCTGATACAGATCTATACGGAAAGAACATTGACATGCCTTAATGTGCAGTTTAAGAATATATGAATAATAGGTGAACAAATTGATTTAGCTCAGTAATTAAAATGATAATCAATATAAATGTAAAGCCATCTAATCTACATTAGTATTTTACAATTGTTCAATTAATCTATGTTACTCAAAAAAGTGAAGTATGTATTGATAAATAATCATATCTTTGTATATTTTAAGGATTTCTTATTGTAGCTTTCCTTATGTCTGGTAATATATCAAAGAAAAGTGGAATGATGTCATAAGGAAAATTCAAATGCATATCAACAAAGTTCTTGGTAATACTGGATGCTTGCCGTCATATATTTCGGCCAAATTTTTCGTATAAAATAGCAGAGTTGGTAGGTAGGTAGGCTGTCTACTAAATAACCTAGGTATATCCATGCAGTGTGTAAGGACGAATAATTAGTTGTTAATTATGACGAATCAGTGCATACCAAAACTGCTAAATCTGCTTGTGCAGCTCCACCAATCATGTTTGGTACAAAACTCTTATGCCCCGGTGCATCAAGTATTGTAAAATGCTTCTTTTCAGTCTCGAAATAGGCTCTCCCAACTTCAACAGTCTTTCCTTTGTCTCGTTCTGTGGAAAATTGTGTGTGATTTAATATTTTATTTAGCTTTACAACATAAATATTAATGAATATTCAATATATAACATGTAAATTTGTTATAAGTTATAGACCGCCTAGTTACGATTCTTACATCCTTCCTTGCACATTCTGCAACAAGCCTCCCTGCATGCATATCATTCATCATTTAAAAATTTTGTACTATTCAATCAGTTTTACATGCCTTCTTGGTTAGTGTCCAATGCCCATGACAAGTACCAAGACTCCCTTGATTTTTCACGTGCTTCTCTTTCATATTTTTCCAGTGTTCTTTTGTCAACCATGCCTGTCAATGACATGATTTGACCACCAATTGTAGATTTTCCAGCATCTAGAACAATGTATGGACACAGTTGTAATCGTTAATTGATAATAAAAAATTACAATATAAGCTTAATTCGAAATGTTATTCAAATAACATTTTAATTAATAACCAAGTTACATTAATAAATAATGAGTCAGTAGTAAAGTACACTTCATAATTATTTCTAAGATTGACGCCATTTCCTTGCGTGACCGTGATTTCTGCATCTTGCAACCTTACTCACCGCATAGGTCGCGCCAGGTACTACCACTCTGTGTATGCCAAAACTACCATGCAAATCAAATTTAATATACAATATATGCTTTTAGTAACATATTCCACTCTTTTGGGTTGTTTTATATGACTTTCAATAAATCTTTTAGTACACATCTACATCTTTTAATACATTTTTTGTTTATAATTACTTATTCTTGCATTACCAGTTTACCAATAAGATCAATGCTACACTTATTTTAAAATAAAATCCAGATTTAAATAAGATTGAATATGTTGCATTAAAAATCATCTTACGTTTTTGGTTTCAACATCAGTTATCAACTAACCATTTTTATATTATACAACATTATTATATAATATAAAAAAGAGTATGTACTCTAAAGCTTATACACACAATATGGTCAATATGTCGGACTTAACTTATTAAAATAGGGTTGATTTTGATGTAACTTTTTGGTATAGATGATATTTAGATTAAATAAAAGTGAAAATGCTTATGATGAATTTCAGACGCGGGCGCAGTGACGATGAGCCAGTATTTCTAAATCTATATTAATAAGATAAAAAAAACTGAAAATACATTGAAACAATGTCCATGTTTCATTAAATAAATTGCAATTACAATTTTTGATAACTCTCTGTTCTATTATAACAAAATAAAACATATTATAACAAAATTATTAGTGTGTACTCTGGTGACGTTTTTTAGGCCAGATTATGCTCCAGTATTTGATGCTAAAGTGTTTCCACACAAAAAATAATCTCTTAAGGGCCATTTGTAAAGTTTTGCACAAATTACACTACTGGATGGAAATCAGATGCATGATCAAATTATAGTCAATAATACAATGTTTTTCATAATTGGATGTTTTTCGTAATAGGAGTATTTGTGTCAGTAACACTAATATTAGCAACTGAAGCAATGGTAATACAAGGGCATTCATGCATTACAGTCATAGTTATGAAGTGGTGTGTGAAAGGTGTACTCACCTACATGTCCAATGAACACAACATTTACATGTTCTTTTTTGCTTCGGGTGTCCTCAACTCGTGGGGGTTTTTTCTTAGGAATTTTCTTTGCCATTTCCGTTTCTGGGACATCTACGTCCTCCTATAATCATTATTTTTGAAAAAAATTACAAAAATGTATGTATTTAAATCAACATGCCAGATATAAAATTACAATTTAACAGAAAGTACTGTTGATTAATAGAATAAGTAATTCATCTCTAAAACTAAATATACTACTGATCAACATACAATTATAAATTTTATTAAATATTTTAACACCATAATACCTACTAAAAATATTTGTTTTCAAACTACAATATAAAACATAATATTTGGCATAGTGTTCATCATAACATAGTAAAGACTGATATAAAAAAAAAAAAAAAAAAAAAAACAATGTATTTAAAAATCTTGCATATTATACTAAATCAAGTAAATAAAAGCACATTATTTTTAAAATTCTAGTCTTATTCTCACCTCAACCACAATTTCAGTAATAGCAACTATATCTTGTGTAACTCATGCTGTAATACCCAAATTACTTCACTCACTTAACATTATCACATTAATCAATCATGTTTCTATGCCACCATCTCACAATATACACTATATTGGTAGACTTGTTACTATATGAAAGAAACCATGGCTAAAGTATGAAGATTTAGTTTGTACCCATAGCTACTGATAATACAGTTCAATATAGCAGAGCTTTATTAGTATTCAGTCATTGTTTCATGTTTATGGAATATTTTAGCATTGGCCAAAAATGTTGGGTTAGTACAGTGACTAATGGTAACATATTGGGTTAACAAACATTATCAGGATGATATTACATGACAATTTAATAATGCACACTATATGTAATGGAAGTGTACTTGTTAATGAACGTACATATATCAAATAAAAAGTTTAGTGTAATTTGTTTTATTAAACATGACTTGCATTATTGAATAGGTAATAATCAAATATATATTAGACAAACTAGATAATATTGCAACAGAAAACACAAATGCTACAAAAATACTATTAAAAAAAACCATGCTAATTACTGTTAGTGGCACCTGTGGTTCTGACTCGTCCTCATCAGCTTCATTCCCATCTTCGGGGGTAAGGAGAGCATCATCAGCTTCAACTTCCCAACTGTCTGCAGTTGGGGATATATCTGAAGGGACAGGTAGGGTGGAAGCAGAAGTAGAGGCTGCTTCAGCAGGTGGTACGGGTGGAGGCTCTTCCACCCTGGGTGAGGCTGACGCAGCCCCTCCATCACCACTGTCACCACCATCACCACAACCTACCAACAATTTATTTATTACTGAACACTGTGTTATTCAACACTAAATTGTTTGATTTCATGAAACATATGTTGTTACTACAACTAATATGGATTGTTGGTTGCCTTCTTGCCTTGGTATTGGGATCAGAGATATAATTATGTTAATGAAAAGTTGCCTCTAATTTAATTAAAGGGCTTTGTTCAAAATAACTGTTAAGTGTTGCTGGATGGTATAATGGGAAATGCAGCAAGCATGTTGAGAGAAATTTGATGATGGGGCTTCAATAAGAACTGTAGAGACAACTTGAATGTTGTATGAAACAAAGTTTGTGAAAGTTTGTGAGTTAACACTCAGAAGCACTGGAAAGTCCAAATGAAAGCACTAAACACTGAAATAACACACCTTTGTTCTTGTTCATAGCTGAAATATCAGCATTCGATACTTTTATTTATAGAGAAAGTTTACTGTGCGTAAGTATAGTCACGCCGCGTGTCCCGACATAACCCGTTAGAACTGGATTGAGAAAAAAAATAAGTCATCGGACGTAAGTTTCGCACGTATGCGACTTGACTTTTTAGGTTACTTTTGATATATCAGTACGATTACAAAAACCAATACTGAAACCGGCGAAAGATAGGGTATCCACGAGAAGATAAGTTATGACAGAACCACTGACTTACCGTTCAAGACGGGACTTCCAGCTGAATTTGTAGATTCACTTTCAGATTCAGATTTATGGGGAGTTGGGGAGGATTCGCTATTGTCATTAGAATCGGAAGATTTATTACAAAAAGAAGGCACGAACTCCACGGCATTTACATTCAACGTGGAAAATTTTTTCGACACATCATTAGAATCTTTTGCACCTTGTTCATCAATGACATCGGCTTGACTTTCCCAAGAATCCGGAGCACCGTTATTGGACATTTTTAAAAACGAGACAGTGTAAAATTACTAAATAAGTCTTCTTTTCCAGTTATTTTTTTAATTATTCGCGTTCTTTTCTCGATAGATCCGCGTGTGTCTTTATCTCACACCGGAAGTTCATGGCAATTTGCCAAATATGTAGTGGATTCAAATACTTATGACAAATTTAAAATCTAAGTCAAGTTATCACGTTTAGTTAATTACACGTAAATAATAACTATATTAAATGTTATATTTAGTATTATGATTGACTGACATACTTTATTTTATAAATAAAAATTAAATCGAATTGAATTTGACTGTCTATTTCCTGTTTTATATTGCCATATTTCACTCCATGTTGTTGTTATAAAATAGTTACCTTCCGAAAACTAAAATAGTTCAAATATCAGTCTATTGAATATCTCATCTGATATTAAAAATATGAATAAATATCAGAATAATTTTAAGGATTGGATTTCTACTTTAACCAAATAAATACGTAAAGCTCAGTAGCTGTGGTTCCTAAATGACCCAGTAGTTATAAGGGAACGATTTAAATAGGTATATTTTATTAATGGCTTGCTTTTCCACATGTGCAACATGTACACATACCTCCGGATATCTTCACAAAATATTATGATAACAAACTTCACTCATGTGGGTACTCAAACATCATCGTAATGGCACAACAGATACCGTTTGTTCTTATAAGTAATTTACTTTGTATTATTTTGTAAAGCTTTTATCTCGTTATTTCTTATTATATGTTGTTATAGCGGTCATAGTAATGCACTTGAGATGCAGAAGTGTCTATCTATTAAGTTTCATAAGATACAGTCTTGTAGCAAATATATAGGTGGATAGGCGGAGAGCGAAGATTTAGCGATATGGTCTGGTTAGCACTTTGTGGGTATTCTAAAAGTGAAAATTGATTAGGCTTCGTCACTGTTCTAAGTTCTAATATCATAGAAATACGTTTCTCTTACCCTTAACTTTTAATGTGATAATTTTCATACATACAGAAGTTATAAATACTTTCAACGAAAACTGGAAAAGTTCATTATTACATTGTTTAATTTGTGAAATATATCTACTGTAGGATATTTACAGATAACTATTTTGGTCATGCGAATTCGGGCCCCCACATGAACTTATTTTTATTCATATCTGTGATTAAAATTTAGTTTGTTATCTGTTTGATAGTTTGATTTGAGTTTGAGTTGGGTTGAGCGTGCTGAAATTTTTAATGGCGGCTTGTCAATTTGCATTGATTTCGTTGGACTGTTGTTACTTATTCACAAATAATATTTTACTAGTTAATCCGTAATTTTTATAAATGTTATGAGTTTTATATTATATATAGTCCCTTAAACAAGTGGTTTAGAAAGAAAAAAATCAATAGGAATATTGCTTTAATATTATAAGTGTCGATGTATTTGTCCACTTTCAAATTAACTAACACGTGAACTAATATTGTCATGTTACATAAAATAATATTAGTTCTACATTCACGGAAATGTCTGTACACTATAAATTCAAAAGTGCATTAGATTATGACACTGTTACCTTCGATGGACTGCACATTTCTGTAGGAGACTTGAAAGCTGCAATATCGCAACAAAAACGTATCGGAAAAACTTCCGATTTTGACCTACAGATTACTAACGCCCAAACTAAAGAAGGTTTGTTATACAAGTACTTATTTACTTCAGTCGATAAGTTTTTCCTCTTACAGGTACTTGTCATGCAGGTGTGATTGAATGCAGTTAATGTTTTAACATCTAGTATAATTACACAGTTTGTGCAGCAGCCGTCTATCACCATTGTATCATATGGTAAAGTCAAATGCTTGTAACTATTTACAGATTCATGAGATTCATGATTCATGATTCATGATTCATTTACATTAAATCATTCCATATTCCACCACGTCTTATATGTTTCTATCTCTTGATTCCTATCAATCATTGACCATTTTAATAATTTTCATTTATGCCACGAAGTACCAAGAAACCTGGAGTTTCTTGTGTTTTAATAAGGAATTTCATATAAATTCTATTTTAAAAAGTATACATTCTACAAGTTTTTTTTTTTGTTATATATTTATTATATTTTTCTTTCATATTAAAACTTCTTCCTAATAAAGCAAAGCTTAGTTCTATCTTATCAACATTTAAAAGTGACAGCACAGGTTGTTGGTATCTTTTTCATTTACTAGTGTAAATGTTAAAGTATAGCTCCACAGACTAATTGTGTTCAATACTATAATTGTCCTGTCTTTTCTGATATGTGGTGCTTGCTGTTTTATTTATATCTGGTGTCTTCCTGACATTAAGATTTTAATTGGTATTCATTAATATTTTGACAGCAGAGCCACTTACTGGACCGCAATACTGTTTTTTTGTTGACACATTCATTTAGAACCATAGAACTGTTCAGAACCGTTGACCATGCCTCTGTCTAGTGGATTTTTGGTCACTTTTATTTTATGACAAAATCAATGGATTTTGTGAATATTATCTCCCTTTGGCGAAGATGGATGGTCAAGGTAACCAGAATCGAGAACCAAAAC
Source organism: Codatractus alcaeus (assembly GCA_018251115.1). Lineage (NCBI taxonomy): Eukaryota > Metazoa > Arthropoda > Insecta > Lepidoptera > Hesperiidae > Codatractus > Codatractus alcaeus. Next base: position 12,504 of record DWOQ01000149.1, read on the forward strand.
CATCCCTCCCTTCTCGATCATAGTCTTCTGCCCTCCCAGGCTTGAGCCACACCAGGGGCTTACCTCAATAAACCTGGTGAAGCTGTCAAGGCCATTATGGCCAACAGTACCTACACAATTAAAAAAAAAAAGAAAGAATATTCACTTTTTTTTTAGTTAATTATCAAGTGATCAAGTAACTCAGATTATACAAATAAGCATTTAATTAGTCTGACAGTAAAATATAGAAGAATGAATTTATAATGACTGTGTTGACCAAATGTAATATGAAATAAATGCTGTATGAAGTTTGTGTTTCACATCAAATTTTTAAAGCAATCTATACAAATAAATGAAATTGGAGTGTCTGTTTGTAATAATAAAATAACTGCTTTTTACTACATGCATTCAATATTCATATATTTACATGGTACATAAAACAAAATAACATTTTTTTATTTTTTTTCTGTCTGTCTGTTTGTTCTGGGTTATCTTCAATATTACCAACCTGGACCAATATTTAATCGTTTTGTCACCAATCGGAAGCTTTGTTATCAGGAAGTAATATATGCTAGTGACAAACATGATTAATAAATGAACTAATATGATCAATCATTTCCATGTTCCTATCAATGTCTTTTCCTGTAATGATGTTTGGTTCAAGAGTGGTGTGCTATGTCATGTTTCTTTTTATTATTATACATGATGTCTGCTTGATATAAAGTCTTTGTAACTTCCCTTCAATGTCATTACTAGTGGATTCTACTATCAATATAATATAATAAATTATATATAAACATTATTAGATACAATTGATCATTTAAGTTTTTAATTTAGGTATGGGTGGTATTCATAACTTATTACTGATTTTCAGTTTATGTTGATGATAATACATTGATACCAAAGAACACATCACTTCTTGTGGCTAGAATACCACTGTCCCAACAGCCTAAAAAACAGTGGGAAGGTTCCGGAAGTGGTCAGGGCTCACTCAACAAAGATGTGGGCCTTAACAAGGGATTGGCTGATCTGTCACGCATGGAAGGTAGTGAACAGGATAAAATAAATGCTATGATATCACAATCCACTGTTGACTACGATCCTAGCAAGTAAGATT